>CAJQZM010037258.1:0-37425 GCA_907164665.1 Colias nastes | reverse complement strand
ATTTGAAGCTTACTTATTGAGACCCGTTTGTTACCCACCTGGTGTACAATATATGGACGCCAATGTGAATTTGAATAGGTAGGTACATAAGTAATTACTTATTTCTTTATTTGAAAGAGTAAGGTGTGCAGATAGTATACCAATAAATCACACAAATTTTTATATTATTTATATTAACAATCCCAGATGAAAAGTTAATCAAATAAGAACCAAAAAGTTAATCATAATGATTAAAAGTATTAGAACTTATGAGATTGGTTCAAGCGTACCTTAGTTAACATTTTGGGCTTGAAAAGTTAAAGTTACTACAATTTCCACTATCTTTAGCGTAAATCTGCGAAAGAGCAAGTAACGACTTTTAATTACGCATTTAGATGTTACTTACAAAATTAAGCAACAGCTCATCACCGACGAGGCAAGAATACCTCAAACTCAAACCTTTATTTATTCAATTAGACTTCTGTAGAAGCACCATTGAATCATCATAACATATATTTACCAGCTGTCTCAACTCACACAGTTTTAACCCAACCTGCTACTAGCGGACAAGAAGAGACCTTGGTCTTTACTTTTAGGGTCAGAAATAAATTCAAAAGGTCATCCCTTGGATAAGGTAATAAAATAAACCAGGTAAACGGTTTAAAATTATATTACATATATGTAACATCCAACCAAAGCGTGCGGTGTCTATTAATGTTTAGAGCCAACGCCACCGATCATAGTCTAAACATGGCTGGTACTTTCAGTGCAATGCATGAATTATTTATTTAAAACTGATAGGTTATAAACTCTGTACTGGAAACAAATATAATGAACTCAAGAAGTTAGAGCCTAAAATGATAAGAGCTTATCTGTGTCCCAAACCTGCAATTACTACAGCTAAGTACGTTAAGTTTTAATCAAATTAATTTTAAGACATAATCATGATTTACATCAGAACTTATATACCGAAAGTCTCGGGACTACATAACGTGACTTATTTATAATAATAGTGTTTGTGCATAACACTAGGCCCTCAATAGCCATATGAACGTCAGATAGGAAATGAGCCAAATTTATCCAGTAAGTAACAAAGGTTTTTTAACTATACTTATTCTAATTCAACCAACTTCTTCTAGCTACTCCATATGTCTTTTGGGTAGACGGAGGCAAATAGGATTTTTCTTCCGACTATAACATTTGATATTTGGAAAATGTACTCCACATTTTCATACCTTCAGAGTCAGATTCTAGTGGTGCAGCACTAAACACTGTCTATTAGGTGGATGGTAATGCTGACCGGGCCTTCAGTTCTGCTTTCCAGAATACCTTCGCCCTTCTCGGTGCTACTACTACTGAAATAGCGGTACTCTTACACGTCGTTCAGGCTTCGAACTGACTAGGATTTCTCATATTATCGTTACAACCCTCGCTCGCTCTAACGAGAACAAATTATTGCTAAGGAATTCTGCTGCAGGACAATGGCAAGAGATTATTATGCATTATTATGTTCAGGAATATGGTGGGTTCTGAATACTATCGTCGTCTGAAGGTATCTCCTTTCGATTAACTGCATTGCAGATCTGATCCCATTTTTGTTCCGTAGGAATGCTACGACTGTCTAAACGTTAAACTGGACAAAGAAAGTTGCCCTGAATATGGTCGGTTGTTCCAACATCCCTAATATGGCTAGCTTAACTTAGTTACCCCTTGATTGTAACTGCTACCAATGGAGGCACTGCTCGTGGGTTGTCCACAGTTGTGCGAGTGCAAAAATGAAGAACTGAACTCGTGGGGAGCTATGTCGAATGAATCTGTTTTAAGATTATGAAAGGACAGTTGGTTGTGGATGCGAAGACAGGACGTTACTTTAGTCATCTGTAACCACCACGAGAGGCAGCCACGGACAGTGATATAGTAAGAACTAAGCTAGCAAAGTTTAGTTGGCTTACCAGACTTTGTCATGTTTTAAATGCAGTATATCATCTGTATAGCATTGCATTTATGACCATTGATAAACTTTATTCAACCGCAACCACGAGAAGCAGGCACGGATATCGATATAGCAAGAACTAAACCAGCAAGGTTTAGTTCGCTTATCTTTGTAATGTTTCAAAAGCCGTATAGTCTGTATTGCATTGCATTTATTGCCCCCCCCCCCCCCAAATCAAAGAAATGAGAAGTCATCTGGCAGAGCTTTCTCGTGAAGGGTAGGGGTTCCAAGTAATATCTAATAATACGAGGCTTTTGTTTGGAAGGATTGACCTTCCGTTATTAATTATCCTCTATCCTAAGTAACTCAATAGTCAGAATTCACAGCACTCGTTGAGTACTTAAACGTTTTACGTTAAAAGTTGTATATAAGTTTATTATATAATATAATAATCCTGGTGGGATGACAAGAAACTTGTCTAAGCAAATGATTATCAGCGATTTATTGTTTGAGCCCTGAAGAAAAACTCATGGGTGCCATAATGAGGCCAAATGGGTTGATAAACGAGTCGAATAAATTGCCTACAAGACCGGCCAACTAAAGTAGGCCTATGAGAGGTCAACTATACATAACCAATCGTAATTTGTTACATTCAATCGCTTTGCGATTAAAAAATCTCTTCAGGTGTGTATGTGTAAATTGGTCGGCTAGTGCCATGGAATTACGATACCAAATATACCGTTGACACAAGGCTTGGTGACAATCCTCGAAACCACCGCCACTAATCATCTGCGAGATGATATTTGATCCGACTCGCCTCCCTTTGTTGTGAATAGGCTCTGCATTGGTAAATACAATTTGTTCCAATTTCCATAATTGATAAACCAATGGTGGTTTCCTGATTAAATAAGCGTAAGCTAACCTTTTAGGATACAAAGTATTCCTTTCATGCGCCCATTATTTAACGTCTCTTACCTATTTTATTGTATTTATAAGGTTATATTACTATACTTATATTGTATAGATGACTGTGAAATAGATTTCAAAACCTTTTTCTACCTACCTTAGAAGAGTGAAGATCCGTTACTGTCATCTCTAAAACTTTCGTGGGTCCTCGTTGACGAAAGCAAATATCTATGATCATTTTAATGATCAATCCTTTGCATATTTGCACCAACCGCAATCAAAGCCCCGCGAGGGCCGACATATATTTGCACCATTTCCCCGTGAGGGACGGTCGTAATCAAAGCCCCGCGAGGGCCGATATATATTTCCACCATTTCTCCTTGAGGGACGGTTGTAATCAAAGCCCCGCGAGGGCTGATATATATTTGCACCTATTTCCCTGCGAGCGACGGCTGCGCGAGGGATTTTTGTAATTTGAAATAAGTAGGGCCTGCCAAAAAATGCTTAATAGTCACCCTGCGAGGGTGGGTTTAACCTGGCTAACGAACCTAACCTGCGAGGAGTAGCGGTTTAACCTAGCGGCCACATTTATGTAATCTGCTTCGAGCAAGATTTAAGGTGCTAATATAAAATTAGAAGTTAATAATAATTTAGAATAATAATATAGCAATTAACAAGGTACTTTAACTTATTTTCCAATGCTAGCAACAGCTGTCCAGGATGAAATAAGAATTGATTTGACAATGGTAATTAATTGTTATGTATATATAAAGAAGGCTTTAACTATTTAATAAAGTCAAAATTCAAATCATTTACACTAAATTTTTAAAATGAACTTCGATTCATATTTATTTTAGTTCATACAATCGATGTCACATTCAGTTGCTTTATATCCGTTAACATTCCTTACGAACGCAGCCATACCATCGCATCGTGCGGACGGTTTTATTGCACAAAATAATCTCCGCTCACCCGCAATTTTTTACTTTTTGTCAAGGTGTACAAGTTTATAATATTATTCTAAAACGTTAGAATAAGTGAATAGTAAATCCTTTGAAATGTCTCTAAATTTAATTTCTAATTAAGGTATCTCGATAACTATACGATAACGTCCCTTTCCAAACTAGAGAATTTAAATGTAAAAATTTTGGCACTTACTCGTTTTAACAAAAAAGTTGCGTCATTTGAAACATAGGAAACGTAATATAAATAAAAGTAATTTTCAAACCAAAATTGCCGTGTGTAATACCTGTCTATTTTCGCATAAATACGGATCAGATTAATACTCATAAAAGGACACGTATAGACTACGGATACTTTTGAATGTGTGGTACGTTCATGTTACCTACTGAACATGTGCGTATTCCATCATTATTCAGATGAGCGGCTAACTCCCGGACGATTTATAACATATCACGACATGTTCAGACACGTCGTGACTCGTGCAATTACGCTAACATCAATTTGTTCCTGTTATAATACCTATATAATTTGTTCTTTGAGCTGACTCATCTCGTTCGATAATTTTTAGTAATAAACTATACTCCGAACCGTTCCTAGTGATAACGACAATGTAATAAAGTCGTAGCAATGGATTGCATGCCTGTTAAGCTTTGAGTTGGCTCATAGGATTAGCCTTGGATTTATCCATACCTACTAGGTATTAATAATATTCACTTGTAACCTTGTAATAAAAACACATTAAAAATGAAATAAAATAAAAATGTCTATATAAAAGAGAGGGTATTTGATATATTTAGTCAATATCAAAAAATCACAAAAGTAATATTAACGATTCGAGTAAAGCCGAACGGTAAATACGTTAAAATTGCTTTACTCACAGTATTAGAAATTCAAATATTTATTAGTATATATTGCATTATAAAATATTTCAAAAGAAAAGTTACTATTTTACGTAAAATGTAACGGTTGTATCGTTAATTTTAAATATCTTTATACATGCTATTAAGTATTTAAAGCATATTGAAAAATAAACTATTGCTGAAGGATACACTAAAAGACCTCAGCATTTTAAATAAAGTCCAACGGATATACCGTTGATTTAAAAGATTTTTGCTCATTTTTTAGTAAAATATCATTACAATAGATGTAAAAATAACTCACTGTACCGATCCGACGGGATACACTTCACACTTTTAGCACTTGCAATATGCAATACTTAATACTTAATAGCACCAAGGTTGTAGTCTTGTAAGCAACCTTCTCGCGGCGGAAGCTAGACGCCAATGAAGAAGATCAAGCGCCTGCACATTATCGTGCGCCGGCCGCGCCACCTGGTGGGAGGTGTGCCGTGTGCGAGAGAGATAGCATATATACAACGAGAAAGAGAGGGAAAATAGGCGGAAAAAGCTAGGTACCTTCTCAATAAGTAAGCTTCAAATTACGGTCAAGTGTTTAATGAGAACCTTTTTTTTTTAAAGTGGGGAAATCTTGCATAGATATACCCACGGCCTCCGGGGAAGAGGCCGTGGGTTATGTCGGATTTCTACCGACCAAAACCCCACTGTGTTCCGTCAAGCCGCATCAACGACAGGGCCACGGGTATAGGTAGAATTCGTCCGTGACAATAATGAGAACCTAAGTATCTGCCATGTTTATTCAATGGACACTGTTATGTCCAGGAACTGCACGAATTACGGCAACAACGCGTCAATTTGACGCCTCTCTTTGAAATGATAAATATGACCCAGTTGCCACTTCGGCTAGACCGTGACGTGTTTGTGGCGATACAAACCCACATGTGGGGTGTACAACCACGGCAGTTTGTGTATACAAAGTGCAGTTTAGGCGCGTGGAGCGTGCCTTTATAAATGACGCCCTTGTTATTTATGCGATAAATGTATCAAGTGCGATGGGGATATTTGTGTTTCTGTTTTCTTCGTGCATGTAGATTGTGGAAATAAAAAATTATTTACTATATGCAACTTTACAGAAATACGTCGAATCACGCGTGGTTGGGATAAGAAAAAGATGGCGCGTAACGGAAAAATGGTCACGCGTAACGAAAAAATGTTACACTAATTTTTTTTCCAACCGATACAGAACCGATAAAGAAGTTTCACTTCAAAAGTGTGCATAGCAATTTTATCCTACGTACTGTGAAGAAATCTAGAACATTTTTAGTTCGTGCAGAATAGAAATAACGTTTGAAAACTTTTGAAATGAACGAAATTTATGTTTTGCCATTTTGTATGCAAAACTAGATGGATTTAAATCGCAACATGTAACGTATGGTGAGGTAAGAGTGAAAATAGAAATAAAATCCGAGGTTACTATTATTTTTTCGTATTTTATGAAAATGTATATTCGCTTCTACGAAAGACTGCATAATTTGGTCCTATTTATTTATAAAATCAAGATCTATTGTTGAAACCGATGTCAATTTGTATAAAATAATTGAACTGATACAAAAGGATAATAATTAAATTCGTTCGTTAAAGCCTTTCACTGGGCATGTTATATAATTTCCAAAGATTTATTATTATTAAAAACTTTTACTATAATTAAAGGAAATTTCCTTAAAACTCTCAATACTGACATTAATTAGTTTCCTCTATTAAAGAAATATCAATCCCACCAAAAACATAAATGTAAAAATTGGAGCCGAGTTCAATCGTTGACTTAATTTGCCAAAAAAAGAAATGAGATCTAAATGTGTGCCAAGTTCTGTAGACAGTCCAGAAATTTATTTACAAAGATGTATTAAGTTCTTAGGTGAACTGAAAACTCAATTGTTTTATTTTCCCTTAGAGAATAACGTTTATTCCAAAATATGACTTTTTTAATTTGAATAATATAATTATTTTCACAAAGCAAACAACTAATGACCTATTGAACCCCATAATTTGATGAGGCTTGTTTTACATACTGTTTATATTTTGTGCGGTTCTAAAAACTAGCCAAGTCAATATCATTAATTTTTGTACAGAAAATTACTCTGCAAATTTGATTTACTTTATGAATATAATACTTTTTATATACGATTTTTTTATTTTTTCTTGCGGTTTCTCTGTATGGTTTGTTTAGTATTATTTTCTATATTTTCTTGAATGTTAGGAATGTCAGCGCACATTGCCCTGTCATTATCTGCAATTTTTTAAACTCGTTTTCTGTTTAAAAAATTACATGATTTTCTAAACATCCAGCGTGAATTTGTACACACACTATTACCAAGATGCAAAGATCGTTATAGAAGAATCGTCGCCTTACTCCATGACGTGACGGTATTGCCATGACGCGATCTTGATATTTTACTCTAAACGCGCCTAAAGATGTTTCACTTATATTAATATTAATATTACGCAAATTAAATCATTTCGACCTTCGACGAAGCCTTCTTCCATTACACTGAAATTAAAACTAAACTAAACACTCATAAATAAAGAATAAATAAATGTGAATATGTAAAATTATTTTTAACTGTATGAGCAATATTTTTATTACAATTTTCTTTTATTTTACTTTTAATAACAGTTTTGAATAAAGAAATCATGCAATCGAAGTAATCTGCCCTAGCGATACTAGCGCGAGTGAGTGTGATGTCAGAGGCGCATCGAATCCACAGATGTTTCGTGCTAAAATATGTAAACTTCAATAATCTATATCTCAGTCATTTATTGATGGATTTCAAAATTTTTTTCGGCCACTGATTAGTTTTGATCTATATTTTAACACTATTATGTTGAATATAATATTTTCTATTTTTATAAACTTTTCCATTTTTCCATACTAACAAAATTAATGTCATTGAAAAAAAAATTAAATACAGATAAATTCAGTATTTTCTGATTTTTTCCTTTGTACACACACTATTACCTAGTTGATTACAAAATTTTAACTTTCTAGGTCATCTGGAAGTGGGTTAGGTTTTGTATATATCTATGAGTCAGTCAGTCTTAAAAATTGCGATTTTTGGATATTAATATCTACGCAACTGTTTAATCTGTATTTATGAAATTTAAGGTTCTTGTTTATCTTGGGGTCTTCTTTATATGTACCAAATTTGGTTTGTTTAAGTTAAATAGTTTTCGAGTTATAAGGGGGTGAAAAGTGGCTCCAAATGGTTCGTGTAAAAATACACACGGCTGCTGCTCGCCAGTTCTCTTCGCTTGAACTCGGCTTGACACGCTGCCGCGTGTCTAGATATGATCAAAGAACTACTTAGCAGATCTGATTAATACTTTTGAGGTACCTATATAATGTGACATGATGTTACTAACTACCTATCTTAAAACACATCACCTATTGGATATCCAAAGATATCTGCCATAGCACTGGAACATTTTCGGTTCCCTTCTGCGTAGGATGATAAAAGCAGTAACCACATTCAAGATTTATGTACTTTTAAGCTCAATAAATTCTTATTTACGCCATTTACTTCATCGCTCGATAATTATACTTCGTCCATAAAATTAATAGGTAACGACCAAAATCGCTGAAATTATTTCATTATTCAACCTTCAACATTAGAACGTAAAAACCTATGGTGCGTTGCTCATATTCATGATTCGACGAAAGTTATCACTATCTAATTTATTCATACATACGATTTATGACAACAATGTTATAAATCATAAATCTTAATAAACATAAATAAAATTAATGAAACACGTCGCAACAACGTTCCGGCATTTAATTTGCCGGTATGTTCTGAAAGGTAAATTGGTATAACAATCTGTTCAGTCACGCACGCACCTTTGAAAAGTTACAGCCAGTGAAGGGGAAATGTAATATATGGCAGGGCAATGAATCCCAAGATTTAATCCTGAATAACAAATAAAACCTAACGTCCAATTCTCATTAAAGGCAGAACTGGTCCTTTGAAAAGATTTAACTACACACATTCTCAAGAAGCTCCAAATCATCATATTCTTGAAATTACAAATATATAGAAGCGTTTTCTTTTCATATCGTTTTTCAGCTGTCCATTGTTTTTCGTTTGACTGTTGTTTTATATTTTAATCGTTTTATTTATTTATTCTTAACTAGGTGTACCGTATAGTATTATAATATTATCTGTGGTGTAACTACATCAGGATACAATTCGTATGCTATATCAGTATGTAGCAAAACTGCACTTACATCAGCATACTGACTAACCGCTAACCAACATTACATCACGCAGTACGCATCTAAATAAGTATACAGGATGACCTCATTAAGTTTCACGAGTTAAACCACAGCACTAAAACAGTCGTCTCAATTAATTATCCGCGCCTATAAATCTGCGGCTCCTCGTTATTCAATAGCGGTAATATTAACCCTGTCTCCTCTCATGTCCGAAACCAATGTAGGTCACCGCAGATATTAAACGATTTTCGCTTTGAATTTTGATTTCTCAAAGGCTTATTTACGATACGCGCGGGCAAGTACTCGAATTACTCTCCCAATATGAAACCATTTTGAGGATTTGAACTAACTACGTACAATGCTAATTGAACTTTCGAATTGTCTACATTTAACTATTCGATATAAGTTTGTACTAGTAGTGCTGCTTGTTTTAGTTGTACTAGTAATTTACTAGTACGAGAAATGTTTACGAATAATATTTTGTTGAATTCAAATAGTAAAACTAGTAACTAATTAAGTGAAAAAAAAAATAACTAAATATAGTTTATACATTTTAAAATAAAAACTTAAAATATTTATTTAAGAAACATTCTGAAACAAAATTAATATCCTTTTAATAAGGGTTATTAAAAAATGTTCTATTGTTATAAATTATATATACTTCCAGCATTTAAAACAGCGAAAACAATATAAATTTAAGGAAAAATTGAAACTGGCGAATTTTAAAATCCCGAAAAAATTTAAATTTCTGTAAATAATGACATGATTCTTTTTTATTTCCATAAATACTATATCACAACACCAAAGTCTCTCTCTATATAATAATAGTGCTTACAAGTCCATGTGAATCAACGCCGCCATAATCTCAATAGCCCTAGTAATAACCAGTGTAAATGCAAATTGTACAATGACGCCATCCCCCATTACGACTGTCAGTTCCCATTAGCACAACTCGCAAGTTAAATTTACGATTCGAGTGTTATCTAATTAGGAGAGCGATGCGAAACAGCACTTTATAATAAATTTCAAGAATATACCAAGACCTGAAAATGTAATCATAATTTTTAGTTACTCAATTTACACCAACTTTGAATGGAAATTTTAGCGCACTGTCACGCCGGTTATTAAAGGATCTTGACATGGGTACAGTGTTATTTGGTGAAATTTTGGGATATATTTTATTGTTAAACCATCATCAAGCTCTCGTGTACATCCAGGATCCATTCGAAAATATTCCAAAAAATATTTTTCCACTTTGATGTCTAAATGTCCTTATTTTACGGACGCTTGGGGGCAGAGAGTCACTTGTCATCCAGGTGTCCCGCCTTCTCGTTTATCAACGTAAGAATTTCTTCAGGGTATTTCTTAAAATTCTTCTTATAGACTTACCCTGAAGGCAATTATGTAAGTTTTTCTTTTATGCGGCTTAATATTATCTAAGTAATTTCTTACGATAAAGAGAAAAATTCAATACAGTTATTACTGTAAACCATACAACCATATAACGTCCTTATTCAAAACTGAAATATGTTATACATAACATATAAAGATAGTGGCATGATTATGGTTTCCCATTTATTTTGATACATCATTATTATCTTTCAAGCATACGTTATTTTGTGTGTGAATTCACCCTGTGTTTCCATGACTGAGTATGTAGGTCACTGAGAAAAATATAATGGATGTCATGCTCGTCATATTTTTGGATTGGACGTGATTTTGATCGGATTTATGTTTGCATTGAAGTGGAGTACTGTACAACTGTGTGTAAAATAGGCAATAGCACTAGCTTGACACGAAAAATGTTTTTTTTTTCGTACATATTTATTTTTAGGCGCCTAAAATTCAATTTTGTTTTATTATAGAACTCAGTGAAACTCATCAGCGTATGTTGGATTATTTTTCACAATTTTTATATTAATATTGTTAGACATGATTTTCATTTCGGAATCCGCAAATTCTTTTAAAGATGTATTTAATATCTAGTAGTAGTAACAGTAACAATTAATTTATGATGCACCAAAGATTGGAATGCAATGTCTTACTCCGAATAATAATTACTAAGAAGGTAGTATATTTAAAGGTAGTACATAACTAATATTGCTCGCATTTTGCAATGAAATCGTAGACTTTGTCCTTATGCTTTATCTTCAAAATTAAGCGATCTAAGAATTTAAAAAGTATAACTTTCAAATGCATAGCTGACACGCTCTCTGCAGGCAATTTAGTAAATGTGCCATTTCAGCATTTTCACATAAAAATACTCATTAAAATTCCACACACAACGGTTTTCCTTATTCATTTGTAGCATCGAAAAACTATAGGACGAGCGAACTCTTCAATTAGTTTTCTTTAGTAGATTAATGATCAGCGCGGACAATTTGTTTGCATTCAGACAAACAAATTGGCTGTGGTAATTATGAACTTACATTTTATTTTTTGTACACATTTTCCTCCATTACCTACATTTACAACACCTCAAGACATATTTTTTTTGCCTTTTAAATTTTAAAATGTTTGAAATTAGTCTCAGTCAGATTGTTAAAAAAGTGGTAAGTACCGAATATTTCAAAAGTTCAAATAAAACTGCCCATCTGATTCAATTGAAAAGTTATTTTTTATTTATTTTATGCATATTTTGCGCAATGGAAGACTTCGATGTGTTAATTTAACACGATTGAAATAGAACTGAAAAGTTAAAATCGTTTTTGTTATCGCCAGCGTCAATACAGTCGTAGTATTGTAGATTAACTACATTGATACACGATCCACGATCATAGGGGCGTTGTTTGTAGGTGCTAGCTTTATATATTCAGCTATACAAATATGACTTGGTGTTAACATGTTTTTACTATTTCATTTCGAGTATTGTTGAAATAACACTAAAAGGTGGCGAACGAAAGATCTTTTTCGATACAGCTGTATCTTTACAGTGCATAGGTATTATTAGTATACTTGAATATTTTATAAATATACCTACTAAATATATATTTATAACAATATGTTAGGATTAAGTAGTAAATTGAAATCTTTTATTAAATTGAAATCCAATACAAATTCTTTGCATTCTTATTGAACCATTGCGTATCTTATATGTCTTTATTAATTAAAAAATCTTCCTTAGGACATTCATTGCTATTCATATACGTAGATATTAAAGCATTAAAATTGTACGTATTGAGGAAAAGGGGTGAAATAAGAAACGTCGCCTACAGGCACATCGACATATATCTCGAAGTTCTTGGAAAAGGAATCGGCGAATACGGAAGGCTCTTGAAAGTTCGTTGAATCGTCATTCGCCAAGTTTGCTCCTTTATGCATGTAAATTGTAAACGTTTTATGCGACATAATTGGATTTTAGATTGATTTTTGGTTATCTCTGTTTAATTTTTAAAATGTTCGATATCATTTAACTGTAATTCTTTGAATGGAAGCAAAGCAATTAAAAATTATATTATCTCTAAATTCAAATCTAACAACAATCACATAGATTTACGAGACAGACGCCTTAGCTTTAACTAGCGAAAATTCAAAACTTGCCGATCAAAATTTAATTAAATAAGCAATCTTTAATTCTAGGTACGAGCGCTATCAATTTTCTAAAGTGCGAGTTCGGTGCTGTTAAAAACCTTTTTTATTTTCATTTATAAAATGCTTCTCGTCGAAACTATGAACACTTTAATTCACTTAAAAATACGGTACATAGTTATACTGTAGTTCATAATTAAGCCGATTTTAATTATCATTCAGCTCTCAGAGAGGAAAACTTTCAATAACGAGACCTTCATTTATTTGCCATATAGGTATACCTACTAGATAATAAAAACATTCATACTTAGTTACTTTAGTACTTTAAAATTAATAACCCTGTGACTACCTATGTTTTTTAATGTTTTCTGTTTTCATCATTTTATATTCTTTTTAATCAAAGATCAAACGAGCATAACAATTTTCAGACCTAGCAAATGAATATATTTTTAATATATATAAACTTCCTGTGAATTGCAATTAAAAAGAACAAAACATTAAAGGACGCCGCTCGGACGTTGCATTCAGTTTAAAAGCGTCTACTTAGTTGTTGCAAACAAATTTCGCAACTGTCCAATATTAGTTATGGGGCTTCAGTAACTTCGAAATGTCACTTAAGTATATCAATTACCTTTAATTTATTAAATTTTACGTTTCTTATAGAAATAGATGTTATATAATAGGTCACTATCTTATTGAATCGTATTACAAAGCAGATCACGACGATAACCAATATACGTCATATTATTTTATTTTGTCATACGTGACTGTGGTTTCTGAAAACCATAAACTGTGTAACATGGTTAAAACTTCGAAGAATGCCTACTTTTATGATGATAAAATCAATAATATATGTACTATAAATTCAAGCTTTCTCGTGATTATAATATTTGAGGTAGTTTGAAAAGTTCGATTGTTTTATATTAGTTTTCTTACTTCAAAATATCATGTGTTCTGTCATTTGTGTACCAAATTAGAAATTTAAAAAGCTTTTATTATCCTCTACTAGCTGTGCTCCGCTGTTTCACCCGCATTGCTCCGCTCCTGCTGATCTTAGCGTGATGATATTTAGCCTATAGCCTTCCTGGATAAACGGGCTATCTAACACCGAAAGAACTTTTTTAAATCGGACCAGTAGTTCCTAACACACAAACGACAAACTCTTCAGCTTTACAATATTAGTATAGATAAGGAGAAATCCAATACCTACTGCAAGTTGTAACTTGCAGTTATATCACATATATATAATGGAGATATTATGAAACTACGCTACAAAGTACACTACGCAGTTTAGACATAATATTTATAGTAAAAAGATTCTCTAAAGACGCCTCGTGATATTCTAATCGGTTCTCGGATTTAGAAATAATCTTGAGACTGTTATGCATAGTGAATTTTAGTAACCAAACACTGATAACAAAGACGATAGATTAAATTTGGTTAAAGCTGCTTAGAGCGACATTACATTTACTCAGAGTATAAAAACAAACAAACCGCGAGTTTGGGTTAATCCCTAAATCCTGAACGACAGTAAGATTACGCGTTAATAATAAATATTAGACACATCCTTTTGATGAAAAAAAATCACACGCGAACATTTTATTTGTGGCATAGAGTGGCTCGGTGTAAACTGTAAAATAACGCAGTCCATGAATGGAAGCAAAATTAAATTAGTTTCGCAGCTTCCATTTTTTTTTATTTAAACTCTAAAAATATGTTCTCTTCGTCTCTTTTTAATTTTTATTAATTCTATTGGACTATCACTTGATACATCTGAGGCTTTTTATATACACATTCATACAGACATACATTTATTCATAAAAAAATATTATATAAAACCTTGATTATATAATTAATTTCATTACGGTATAAGATCAACTTTTTATTTACTGTACTGGAGGGTGTAAAGTTAAAAGTAGGTAGTAGCACAGACTAATAATAATATACTACGTATGTAGTAGTATTGATAAACAATGTTTTATTGCATGCTAGATAATATCAAAATAAAAAAATATGTTCTAGGTTCAAAATGAAGCGTACCTTTCCTTCGTATTTCTTTTCATCGAAGCTGAATGGAACGAATGCAAGGTTTCATATCTTCCATCTTGAATTGTATAACGCCATACTAAGCATTAGTGTTTAGTTTATATAAGCTATAAGATATTGAGAATGTTAAATAGAAACTTTGAATTACAAAAAAAAGAACATTCGCGACGAATTGAGATCCGACTTTTTGTGAAAACGCCGAATAAAACACATGACATGGTTTTTACTTTTTTTTTTCAAAAACTACGCAGTTCGGACAACGTAAAAAAATGTATAAAATAACGGCTACAACGCATTCATAGCAGGCTTGCGGAGCTTGACTTAATTACAGCTGGCCCACTTCGACACTACATGTGAAATTGTCGTATTCATCTAGCATTCATTAACTCAGTGTGAGCTTATAATAAAACATTTGCTTAGAAATATTAATGTGTTTTTAAGGAAAAGGTATATTTTGATAATTTACTATTTTATTAATTTGTCAGTTAGTATATCAATAACTTGCTGACCATACGTAGATACTATGTGTTTAGATATTTCTTTATTTCGGACGTGTACAGACAATGCTGCTTATAAAACTAGGCATATTATGACATGTTTATACTGTATCCTTACTGTATCTATTAATCGTTATCTCTTGTACTGTAATTAATCATACATCTAAATAGCTCTCATTACATAATAAACTATGAAATTCTTTGAAATAGTTAAAAGACTGATCTTTTCAAAAATAATTTAAGTGGAAAATTCGTTTCATCATACATTTTCATCGCGTCCATCTCGTCCATCTCTCGCTGAACAGAGCTTTCATGCCATTGCCTTTATTTTAATTAAAGTACCGTTTAGTTTTTAAAATTATATTTTTATTTATAAAAATAAATGGTTAAGATTTAACAAGATGGATTAATAAGCAACATACATGTTTTAGGCTACTGTTTTTATACGTTAGTTTCCTGAAGGTTCTTTCTATTTAAGTATTTTAAAGTCGTTGTATCATGTTATGGAACTTGCCAAAAAACCTTTGGATACAAGCCAAATTTCACACATAACCATATGTAAAATATCAAAACTACTAACATTAGAGAAACTTTACAAGCACACGTGAATGTCCTTGTAAAACTACCAGGTATTTTTATTTAGAAAATATCATGAAACATTCATATATAGTTATATGGTTTTATGTAGCGTGAGACCGAATAAAGGTTATATAATTATTTTTGTTTCCACGAATATCAAAATACTCATTTACGTTTCATTGTTACCGAACTCCTTTGTTAATTCAAAATTCATTGTTTTTGAAATAATATAAATAAGAATAAGCATTAACCCAATTTCAGCAATGCAAGGTTCTGCACAGGATTTATATTGTTTTGTCGTGAATTTATCGTTATAACTTCGGTATTGGAATACACCTGGAGATAAGTGTCCAATTGGGAATGCATGGCTGTGCAATGTTTGCTATTTTATTTTTATTGTATTTTATTATATTCGGCACTTTGTAACTTGAAACAAATATACAGTCTCATGCCGTTCTGTCTGAATCTGGGGAATTGCTTGGAAATGCAACTTATTGCGTTACATCTATACTTTGATTGTATAAAGGAAGGTTTTTTTTGTGAAAATACTACTCTATTTTACACTTTTTAACATAAAAATGTTAACAAAAGAAATTATATTGTTTTTTTAAAAACTCGGAAGTAGTCAAATGCACCATTGTTTTACTTTTCAACACCAAAAATATTACTGCTTTCTAGCACGGCATGCAAAATTTTCGACCTATCCGCTTGCTATCCCGGGACTTCGCGATTTATATTTTGCGCAATTCACTTCATTTATTTAAAAACAATTCATTGAATAGTAAAGTAATAAACTGAATAAAAGTCCATCGAGATATAAATCTATTAAATCCTCATCAAACCGCAATAAACGATGAACCGCTTTGAGTACGATAAAGAGAATCCTATTCCGTAGACAAAGGACATTTAGATCTTTGTTCCTAATAGAGAGTGACGCAAATTTCCCATTCGGCAAACTTTTGTACGGGAAATTCAACGTCAGTCGTCCAAATAGAGAACCGCTGTCGTTCACTAGCACACATGCTACACTGAACACGACCAATTAATAGTTATAGGAGTTCCAAGCGGGATATGAATACAATAATTGATGGTTTCGGGCTTCGTGTAAAATTATACGATGAAAAACTCTACACAATTTGAATATATTGCCAGCAGTTTTCACAGAATAAGGTTTTATATTGCTTCTTGTTATATCTTTTTCCTGATTTACTTTAATATTATACTGTTACTGCAAAGAATTATTTGCATAGAAAACGTGTTTATATTTTACACAGGAAAACTGTTTTTCCCTCGTTAAAATATTCTAGTGCTATCAGCAAAAAGGGAAAAATTGATCTTTTATAATTGATATTTTGTTCCGTGACCAGGGCGAGACGAGGGTGATATTTATTAAGTTATTCCACGAGTAAAGAGCAGAAAATTCAATTTATTTATTTCTATCTTTAGAATCATGGCTGCATTGGCACATAAAGTTTCCAAGTGTGTCTGGGCTAAATGACATTACAACGTCTATAATAAGGGCGAATTGGAAGCAGGTGTTTCAGTTAAGTCGTTTTTTCTGTAAGCAGTTCGGACTGAGGTTTTAAAGTATCTAAAATTGTTTTAAAATATGCTTGCACAAAGTCCAACATGGTACGAAACCATGTTGGACTTTTTGAAGTTATTAGTTTATTTTAGTAAGTTTATTTAGTAAGTTTATTTTTTAACGTTATTATTCTGCTAGATGAACTTATACTATTTTATTGGTAAAATAATATTGGAGACTCAATTGATACTTAAATAATTGAATGTCTTGAGTGAGAACAAGAAAAGTGTATTAGAAACGCATGTATGCTCCATTAAGCCGGTTTCCTCTGACGTCCATCCATTATGTTGATGTACTTACCCCTTGTTAATTATGTTACTAGTTACTACAGCATTGTATTATAAGTTTAACATGCTTTTATACTTGAATCTATATAATATAAAATCGTATCGTGATAATTTATTGATAAATTTTTAAATAAATATTTCGGTCCAAAACATAATCATCACTGAAATTTTCGATTTTTTTTCCTATATATTCCTATACATTACACATTTAAATTTAACTTGAAATATTGAATTTGCGTTTAAAAAACCGAATTCTATAAATACTGTTTGAAACTCTAGTTTTTTATATTGGATCCGGTTGAAAGAATCTATGCGATGTTATTCGTTGTGATATGAAAGAAAGTGCTGAGTTAGAAAGATCTTCAATAAAGTACAAAATATATGCGCATGTGTATTCTAGACATAATTTGAAGAGGTACCTGCACATTTTATAACATCCAGTTTTGTTGCCTATCTTTGCGGTTTAAGATAAAATGATTGTCTATGTACTTGAAATACAGCGTCGACCATGCGTCGACGGATCACTTGATTTGTTTGAAGGTTTGTATTGTTTCTATTACACGTTTTATATTCAGTGTTCAGTCATCCCCTGAGACCTGAGGATTCAATTCATTTAAACGATTTCTATATGGTATCGTAGAGTATAGATGTCGTTGCTATTGTTTGTAGCCTCTAAACATATTATGTTAATTGAAAAATGAACATACATTTAATTTTCGAAATGTTACACGATAATGAAGATTAGCTAAATATTATTTCTCCGTCTAACCTGTGGTCTTACTAACCAAATCCAAACAAAAAACATCAGTTTGTTTTAATCACAATTGTTATCATGAATTCAAGTCATTTCAATTTTGGCAAGGGTCGAGTAAACACTTGTACCATCCAAGATCCTCGTATTGCGTCTTTGTTCGCAAAACCCTCTCTAATGATACCTTTCCACGGAGCATGGTGTGTAAGCTTTTCAAACTTTCTGACCTTCAAGCCTCTCTCTTAATACTAATACATCAGCATTAATCTTGGGCTTTATCTCCGTATAGAGACGTTGAACCCTTAATAATGCTCATAATTCGTTATTGAAAAAACGTTTCTCATGATGTAATCTATGTTTTATTTTGACTTTCCGTTATCTATACTTAAATTATTTTTTAATATTATAAAGCTGAAGAGTTTGTTTGTTTGATTGTTTGAACGCGCTAATCTCAGGAATTTCTGGTCCGATTTGAATAATTCTTTCGGTGTTAGATAGCCCATTTATCGAGGAAGGTAAGGAGCAATGCGGGTAAAACCGCGGGGCACAGCTAGTATTTAATATAATATGTGAATATAAGCGTTTGTTTATTAAATTTATTTTGAATAGCAGTGTCAACATTTATTTTATTCTGATAGAGACAAAAATGTTCCTCTTTTACGAACGAAATGCTATGAATATCGTAAAGATTTGAATACCATGTTCAGAGTTCATGTCTAGCTATGTGAATACAACACAGACCACTTCTCTTTCGGTAGTATATAATATTATTATGAAACGAAAGGAAAAGTAATAAATTATAAGAAAGGTACAATGATTCCTTTTAGCATATAGCCAAAAGACGACCGAAGTAATAAATTCAGAGGGCGAGCGATCAGCGAACGTTTCGAGTTTTTGAGTGGCGTCCATATTGAATTTAAGTCGAGACCGAGCCACGTCGAGTACCTGCCGCAATAAGCGATATCTCAAATATTACTCCAGGAAACTACGTCTAATTAATATTCCACTTTAAGGCAATAATTTGTTACGATGAAACTTTAAAGATAAATAATTAGTTAGAACAGTTGCTCAAAGAATCTGTGTAGGTAACCACCCATCTACTAGATATAGCTTAAAAATCAAGAAATCAAGAAAATGCATGGCATGTAGCAATACATAATTGATTATTATGTAAAAATGTAGAGTTCAAATTGTATGTATTTTCTAATTTGAAGAAAAACTTTTTTTTTATATTCACTTCCACGAAGCTATTTTACAGCTAGGCTAGATTATATTTAAAACTCGTTTGCTGTATTCCAATATGGAATATTTCCCACGCACATATCTGATTACTGTTCCTTAAAATGTGAACAAATGACCTATGGAGGCCTTTACCACTTCATTGAACTCTTGTCTTTGCGTCGATCACTTGAAAATAGGTTATGGCCATAAATAGGTCGAGAAATCTTTAAATACTTCCTTTAATTTTAGAAATTTATATTCAGATCATACATTGATAAAATGTCATTCATATGCCTTATCACATAATATATTATTTTTAATTTCATTATTTTACACAAACTAATGAAAAAAAGAATTATGGAAACAAAAAAATGAAACCTATATAATATATGGATTTAAACACACCTACATCTAAAAAGGTTTCTTAACCTTTCAATATCGGAATTTTGAAGCAAAAAACCGAAAACTAACTAATTACAATTTATATTAATATTGAAGTACCATACAAAGTATCTTCATTTCTATTTGGAGTGTAAATAATAATTATCTACCGACTTCTTCCAACAAAATATATAATAGAGCTGAGTTCCTTCTTACACAATTTTAGAAATGCTATACCAACAACTTAATATAATTGATGTATTAGCTTGGATACACATTCATTAATATTAAAGGGACGAAAAAAGTTAGAAGATTTGGAGCTAATTTTTTCAAATTTTAATCATCTTCACCGCACACTTGAAGCAATTTTGAACAGCTTAGACAAAGCTGAGTATTATATATATTACTCTTAAAATATGAGGAGGAATGAAGTTTTTTAAAGCATATTTTAAAGACTTTTTGTTGCATGCATAATAATTTCTACAGGTCGAACGGCTTTTTTATTTCATTAAAAAACTTTGTAGAAATTCCTGGCGAAGATGACTAATTACACCTCTGCCGCTTCGTGGAAACTGCAGTTAATTAAGGTAGGGACGCAAATGCTCGCTGCCTTGTCGCTGCCACTTCCAAAGAGACAAAAAGCAGATGTCAAATTGCAAAGTTCCAATGCCATACTTTGACACAAAGGCGGATGTCAATTATAACATTCTGATAAACAGAGAGACGCAAGTGCCTTTGTTTTGTATCTCTGTACATGTGGATGTGGGAATTTGAACTTTCATGGATTATTTAAATATATCATATGTTTTAAAGGGCAAACTAATAGATATTGGTGATAAAAAAATTCTATGATACTTTTTTTTTTAATTTTACCGTTTTAATACTATGTATAGAACCAATAGTAATATGAGTAAAACTTAAGTTCGACATCATAAAATGTGAATGTAAGTGTGTGCTCTACAAAATTTTAAATAATCATATTATGATCGTATCGTTATGTCAACTTCTCTAGTAACTTCAGAACTTATTAAAAGCTCCGATGAATCTTATTAATTAAAGTTAATTTTGTCAACAGTTCGTCAGCGAGTGAGCTAATCTCCAGGCGTGGTGTGTTCTCACGAAGACAATATGGGTCCGTGGAGCAGGTAATTCATTATAATTTTCTTAATTACTAATTTGTTTGCGCAATTTCTTACTATTTTGTTCTTTAAAGACGTCACTGTAATTAAATACAATGACGTTTTTAAAGAATTGAAGACAGTATAATTTAAACTTGCACTTAAATTACAAAACTGTGACTGTTATCTAAGTATTAGAAATTTTCTATGACAATCTATATCTATACGCTATCTTCTATTTACTGGAATAATTAGTCACCTCTATAATATAGGAGTCTATATTTTATTAATTTTATTAATAATAATAGGAAAGTAAATCAAATATACTTAAGTTTGCACATGTGTCTGACTGCATGAATGGAAAACATGGAAATTCCCAAAAATAACTTTTTTTTTAACAACCTTTATAGTTGATATAGAGCCTTAATAAGTGAATAATGTGTTCATATTCAACTCAAGGATATTCAAGTTTATTTTGGAACTCAAATTATAAATTTATTATTTATTTTATTGATTTAATAAAAATATTTATTATCGTGTTATATGATATTGTGAAAAGAACTACTCCGTCCATCCGCTTCATTTTCTGAAATATTTTCAAGCTTTTGAAATATTTAAATATCCACTTTCAAGTTAGAAAAGAAAACAATTTTATGTAACAGTCAACAGAAATAAAGAAAACATTTGAAAACAGAGTTAAAGTCGCCGTAAAAAAACATATACATAAACTATGAATAAAAGAAATGGAATAATTACAGCAAAGTCTAGCATTTAATCGTACCTATCTAAGAAAAAAATACACACCATACAATATACGAAAACAATACACACTCAGTAAACCAAATGAAATAAAAACAATGTGTAATATAATTAGATTAGATAATATGTATTACCCATATATCGTAGCTGTCGACAGCGTTTATAGAAATTAGGCAAAACATTGTGATAGAACACCAATTTAGAACATAAGTCGAGTTTAAATCTGTAGAGTCGAAATACCAATTGAAGATCTCGCTCAAGATAATTAAAGTGAATTTAAAATAAATCAGAGAAGCAAGCAGTCGAAAATGGAATTCAGAATGACTGTGTAAAGAAAAGCTTTATTTGGAAGAAGAAAACATACCTACACATTTTTTAAGAGAGAAGCCAACAAATCTATTAATTAATATTTGAACTGTAAACACTCGACACAAATGCATGTTTTATTTTTGAACTTCGCAATTAATATTCAAAAACACAAGTATATTAATTCAGTAAGTAAGCATAGAAGCTTTCTAAGTCGAAGTCCTATTATTAGGTGTATGAATTTTCGTCGATGTTGAAGATAAGGAAAATGCGGTACTATTACGGTCACAGTCGAACAATCGTAACTATCGTTATATGTGATAGCATCGTATCGGAGTCTTAAAGTACAATAAACTTCAACCGAGACAATTGATTTATACTTACCTACATTTATTCTTTAATAATCCACCTTCTTCGCAAATAAACGATTGTAAAATAAGAACTCGGCGCAAAAATGTGAGTAATGAAAATATCTTAGCGAAGGGATTCTTACTTTTATTGAAATATCGAGCTCAAATACGCCTAAATTACATTTTTATACGTATTCACTTTTAAATTTGAAATATGAAAACTAAAAACATACTAAATGAAAATAACATGCTCTTCAATCTACACGAAGCGATATAAGAGACAGGATAAGAACTATTGCAAATTTAATAAGGTCAACAAATTGATTATTAGATAATAAATATAAATTGAAAAAGCCGTAAATGTTGAAAAATAAACATAATACAGGGTGTCTCAGAATGTTTTTCGTTTTTCAACTGACCGTTATGCGTCAACCACTGATAGTGGGGGGAGGGGAGAGGTCTCAAACGCTTGGCGGGTTTCTGTAGTTTAGGAGTGATGAGTAATTACATGGGATCGCAGCGAGCATTTTGCGTGCGAGCGTTTTACAAAAACAATGATTCGTACACTATTGTTCGGCGTATATAGGATACAAAATTTGATCAAACATTGGGTGCGTAAGTTTGAAGAGACTGGGAACACAATGCCGGATAAATCAACGGGGCGCAAAAGAACATCGAGAACGAGCATGAACGTCGACCGCGTTCGCCAGTCTGTTATGGACGACCCGCGACAGGCACTACGATTGCGCACAACTTCCTTAAATTTGAACAAATCCACGGTGCATAGCATTATTTCCCAAGATTTGCATTTTCACCCTTATTAAATTGTTATTGTTAAAGAAATGAAGCCCGATGAGCCTGCTAAACGAGTCGAATTCTGCAGGACAATGAAATTCAGGAGGAGACATCTCTTGGCCACCAAGAAGCCCAGATTTAACAACTGCTGATTTTTTTCTGTGGTGCTATCTAAAAAGTAAAGTTAACAATCCATTGCCACCCAACTTGAATGCTTTGAAGCAAAGAATCACTGAAGAAATCAACGCTAATCCAAGAGCAATGCTCCAGCGAGTGATTTAAAATTCTAACTCCAGACTAAACGAGTGTGAACAAGCTAATGGGGCGCATTTGCAAACGATCGTTTTTCAAAAATAAAATTCATGAATTGCCCTTTAATTTGATGCTAAATAAAACTAGTTTAAACTGAATGTTCTTATTTTTATTTAATATTAAAAAACGAAAAACATTCTGAGACACCCTTTATTAGTCATTCACCTGTTTGATCAGTCTGCACCAACGTACCCTCATAAACTTTAAGTGTCCTTCACCCACTAAATGGAAAATCGAACGACCGTTTTACTGGCAATTTCCTGACACCTTATTTCTTATAATTTCTTATAACGTTTTCGGAATATTATGTGGCTTGCATTCTGTAAATACAATGAATTCGCTGTCTTTTACGTAATATATTTTATTTCAAATATCTGTAATATGTAATAAAATATCAGAAATAGTGCTTGATACCTTATTTTTCTTTCTTCAATTGTTGCCCCATGTTGGTTATATGCGCAATGTTACTTTGATAATTTATTTAAAGCAAAAATGCGGCAATTAAACTTTGAAAGTGACCATGATTTTACACAAAACAAAACTTAGCCATTACATTTATTTTATGTACCCGTATTTCGTATTTTGAAACATGCCATGTAAAATATCAATTTTGCATGGCATGTCACATAAATCAGACTTGAAGATAAAACATACAATGCATTAATAGAGTCATTAGCGTGGGAAAACAATCAATCAATATCTAGACACGCCTCAGGTGACAGCAATGGAGCAAGGTATTATTATTACAGGTGCTCTGTACAATGTGTTGACAATCAATCACATTTCACAGGTCACTGCGGAGCTTGTAGGCCATTATTTTAAATAATAATTAACCCGCGACCCGACCCTGCCATAAATATTACCCCATTATAGGCTAATTGCATTAATTAATTCCTACATTCAAGTAACACGGAATTTTATTAATAGACATGACTACATTTTTAAATAAATAATGAGCGATAATAATTTCAATATTAACGTAGGTTAGGCATGCCTTTTAATTTGTTAGTTTATGAGAAGATAACAAAATGAAGTAATAATTGATGGCTGATGATAGTTTTCTCCCCATAGAGTCGTGTCAAATATATTACATCACATCCCCACTACGATAAATATTTATTATATATTTTTTTTTTTATGCAATGGGATAGCAAACGAGCAGACGCGTCGCCTGGTTTGCTGTCCTCAAAAAGGAAAGAGAGGGATATCACGGGAATTTATTTACATTACTGCCGGTTTTTCAAGTACTTAAAGGCACTCTTTTTGAAAGTCTCCATGTTGTAAGAACTCGGGAATACCGCCGTTGGTAGGTCTTCACAGTTCGCGGGAGAAAGTTTCGCGTAAAACGCACTGTGGAACTCCGCCAGCAATCGAGGTGGTGAGGGTGGAACTTATTTTTCTGGCGGGAGGTGCGGTAGTGGAATTGAGCGGGTGGGATTAGACTGAAGAGTTCCTCAGAACACTCCCCATAATAAATTCTATAGAAAACACAGAGCGATGCTAAATCTCTTCTGAGCGAGAGAAGTATAAGAATATGAACTTATATGTACCTACGTTTTTGTTTTTTTTATAACGTACCTACGTGTTATTATAATAATATAGAAATATAAAATTTTAAGCTCAATTATATCAGCAAAAATGAAGCTATAAATACAAACTTATGATTAATTGATTAATAATATTACAGAAAATTAATAACATTCAAGTAATTTCACGCCATTAAAACATCAAAGCTCTTATAAGGTTTATAATTAAGTAAAATAAACGTTCCTTTGCTATAATCGTTGATAATGAACAATTTTACGAGGGAACTTTCCAAGACCGATCGTTAATAATATAAGGTTAGGTGACATCCTGATATTACTATCATAAAGATACTAATCTCAAGAAATTAACTTACGCTATCATGGGTTTCTTGAATAAACTATTTCATTCTTTAATTGTTTATGTATGTTCCATTATTAGATAATGTAATTTTTTTTGCCATAGATTATAGTAGTTAACAGTAACAGTCTTATGTTGACTGATGATATAAATAGGAAATAAAGATTTATAGATTTGTTTACAGAGACATATTATAAAATACATACCATTATAAAGCTAAGACAGTATTATATTATCTGTGGCTACAACTTACCGAGTATCGTGTATTTTATTTGTTTACCTCGAGTCAACCCGAACGCAGCAGGAGTCTAGTTTCATATAAATATATTTTTGTCTCAGTCTCAATTGAAACTCCGTAATATTTGCCAAGAACACCTCATCTCATTTGTCTAGCCTTACACCAGATGAGCACTACCGAACAAAGGCTTCCTATCTTTTGCTCTATTCCACTTTCTATTTGATCTGCGATTAATTTTTAAAATAGGTGAAAACTTCTGCGATTATCATGATAAAATTTCTAGAGAAATCTTTCTCATGAATAACACCCTTGACTTTAATTCATGAAGATATAGCGAAAGAGTCTTCAGTACACTTGACAAATACTTGTTTCCTGACCTGATGCCAATCATCTATTGTCGTGGATAGCTAAACTAGACAACGCTTTCATCTGTCTTGGCTGAATTCCAATTTCGATCGCGAGCTCTATGCAGAACAGTGTCTTCAAACAAATTCCACTGCCTACCGTGATAATGGAAATTCAAATTTTAACAGATAATAACTGATATTAAGGTTAATATAGAAAAAGATAGAATTATGTTGAATATTATCTTAGTTATTTCTTTACAATATGTTATATTTTTTTTAATGCACTGACGTAAGCAATAAGCATAACACAGATAATAATATCTAGAAGAATAACTAATTGTTTTTTTTTTGTTTATTAGGCTACTTAGTGCTCAATTTTATAGCTATCTAAGACAAGTATTAACTGACGAGAGAATATTAGGCATCGTAACAAGAAAAGAAAATTAAGCATTTCTGAATTTAATGTCGATCTTATGAAAAAATAAGATTAACAGTATATTCAATCTATTTTAAAGAATACAAAAATTATAAAGCTCAAAATATTATTCTTGTTTATTTTATCCGGCTTACTTTATGATTTCTAGATATCGGATTATAACAGAAATTTAGAAAACTAATTTTTAAATCATGTTTTAATAAACTGAAGTAACTTTATCCCGTATAAACATAATCAAAGAATAAGAAACGAATAATAAATAAATCTATAAAGTGACGGAATATTAAATATCAAAAGGCGTCAACAGGGTCAGAGATAGCGTTGAAGGCTCTAGTCCCTGAGGAAAGATTTTTTTCAATTTGTGTAGGCAAATTGAATTTCAGTGCAGGAAATGATATCTGATATGAAATTCGATGAGTGTGTCCTGATATTTATAATCGTTTTAAAATCTCACGTATCCCTATACTATAATGATAATGTGTTATTATGTCTTTAAATATTAATGTGTGTATAATTTTGAGTATACAGGTCACAGACTGAGTTCCTTTCAATAATTGTTCATCTAATAGAAAACTAATTTAGAACCGAAATATAACAATTAACACACATATTATTCGAAAGTTACGATCAAATGATGGACTAATAGCTGTTACAAACAAATACTAAAATAACAATAATTCTCTTTCGTTTTCCTACAATAATATAAAAAAATTGATTGTTCTAGTTGTCAGCGACAAGCGAAGTTAGCGGCGCAGTGGACGCAATCATCCGCCGCTACCGTCTCGAGAACGGGAATTCGCTGGGCGAAAAAGATGAGGTACCTAATTAATAATTATTAATTTATAATCAATTATTTATTTTGTGAAAAGCATCCAATTTTTTGTACATATGTAATGTATTTAATGATTTTTTTTTTTCGTACTTAAGTAAGTATAAATAATCGTACGTAACGTAAAAAATATTGACACAGGAAATTCCTTCTTTTCAGGTTTTTAAAAACAATTATTCAATTAATTTATATTTATATTTTCATATTATCAGCAATAGATTAGTCATTCTGGTATAAAAATTACTGTATAGAAAAATACTATAATATAAAAAAGGTCTGACTGTTCCTGAAGTTGATTTTTTTTAAGCACTGGCTAGGTATTCCAAATTAAAAAAAAAACGACGAATTTTTGGCGCCAATTTTCACGCAGTCGGATTTTTGTTTTTTAATTATAACTTTATAACAGCTATTTTATACAATAAATAAGTGACCCAAAAGGATGAAATTTATTGTATTCTAATTCTATATACTGAGTTCAATATAACTTGTATATTGGATATTTTGTTTCAAGTTGTTTGGTCCGCCCAGCGCACCGGTACTCGAAAATCCCGAATTCCAGACGCGATGGTACTTCAAATACTTTCTCGGCAAAAGTAAGTTTCTTATTTATTTTATAACAAAAGTAAAATAAGTTACTATTATGTACTGACCGTAATAAAATACCTAGGAATTTTTTACATTGTATGTACGATACGCTACGCGCCTAGCTTTGATTGGCCTAGTAAAATCTAAACGGCATAGTTAGACTGTGCCACCTTTATTACAATGAGGATTAACTATCTACCTACCTACATAGTGTACAACCATTATAATAAAGCTTAAATTAAGGTCTAAGTTAGATTATTTTCATAATCATAGTAAATTGCACACCAATTTTTTATTGTTGATACTTTTTTTACAAAAGTTTCCATTGCAAAGAAATAAAAAGTATTTCACATATTATTAATTTTGCGTACTACCACCATATAATTAGCAATAAAACTACAGAAATTTGTAAGTTGCAACATTGCAGTGGAGCTCTCGATAAAGTCTGTTTTAATGAAGCTTCTGGCGTCTAGCATTGTCTTGATTAAGTTTTCTTCCATTGTAGCATAGAAAAGTGTATGGGAAAGAACTCTGTACCTATTAACCTTTGATATACTGGCAAGTAGATTTTAATTACTTTGGGTATTAAAAACAGCGACGATTGTTTACATCTTACTAGGTGTTCTGCTCAGTATTAATAAATTAAAAAACTATTGCACATACTTTTAATATGTATAATACGATAAGACCTTTTACCTGAGTATTAATAGTATTTTGTAAACTATATTCAAAACGTTTCAATTTCAACTTTATATTGTGTTTTATAGTAAAGCGTTACGTTTCAAGCCACTTAACCTTTTTTTAATTCATTGTTATTCCGGAGCTTAGTACTCATCCGACTTATGCCGCCTAGTTGTGAAATATAGCAACAGATGCTTAAAAGTCACTTCAATTTATTCTTTCTTTATTTGAGATTTAAATAATAAATTTTATACAGTACTACCACTTTTGTTGAACTTTTGCAATTATTTACCTAGTGATTAAATATCTCAACATGTTCTAAGCTTGTCTTGGAGTAAGCTAAATCTCTCTCAGCATATAATATGTGAAAAATAAAAACTTCTTTACAACCTCAACCCTTTCCCTTATTTCAAATGCACTGAAAGACGCAGGTGTCACCTACAGAATTCCGTTCCAAGGTTTTAATGCATCCATTACAAGTTTTATTTTAAACTTCGCTATAAGTCTGTGTAAAGTCAAGGCTGTTCCTCTCAAATACAAAGCATAAACACAAAGAGGGTTGTTATTTTAAGTTTGAGTTTAAATCGTGACAAACCGGCGCGCAACTGAAGCGAGTTTCAGTAAATCTTTGGCAGCATTCAATTGGAAATTTCGATTGCTCAGTTGTATAGCTTCGACCACAACTAACAAGTATCAAATTTAAATAGTTTTCAATGTAATCATTTCACCGGAAACCATATTAAGGGGTTAAAACAATTTACATTTAGTTTATTATAATTTAAAGTAGGTAAATATTAAAATATATCTTATTTTGCATTGATAAATGAAGAATGGCGACGGGGAAAAAAGGTCTACGACCATACGACCATAGAAATCTAAATAACAAGACACTATCTACGACCCAAATTCTGCCATTTCTATATCTACCAATAATATATCTTGTTACAAACACATCTTTCAAATAATTAGCCAATAAAATTATAATTTATATTTGAGTTTTTCTACAATTTATAGCGACGACCGTTTTGACCTTGACCGAATCAATTAAATCAAGACTATTAGTTGAAGCTTGTAATAAAAGTTATTAATAAATTACTCAATGAGTTCTCGGCTTGCATTTTATAAAAAGTTTTCATTGAGTTTACAATTGCATACAGTATATTTTATAGCAAACAATATCCCACGTCTAGCTTAATTAAACCTCAGCTACAGAAAATGTTCTTTCCAAATTATCCGCGGTGACTATAAATAGGGCTGCGACGAATTATGGGAAACATCTATCTTCCTTGGAGGCAATAAATAGTACTACCAATAAACCACAGAAACCTATTTTTACCATTCCTTCGCGCAATTTTGTTTAATTCAGACGGAACCGACCTCTAGAAATTTGCAAATAAACAATAGATACATGTTATTGAAATTTTAAATGCAAAATCCCTTAAATGTTGATTAGATTCCAAACATTAAATTGAGGTTTTTCTAATTAAGATGCAGAAGCATCCGATATATTTATTAAATTGGTAACCAACATAGTAATTCAGTTTTGACACTGATGGTACCAAATCGATCTCATAAAAAAATGTAAGTGTCTTTATGGCATAAGTACTTTTTTAATGAATAATAAAATCCGTAAGAATGAATAAAGTCACACAAGCTATTATGTAATATCACTTTATTGAGTTTCTTGTAAAAATTGGTGTTGTATAAGTTAGCTTTATGCTCATAAAACTACTAAGGCCGGTTGCAGAGCTTCACCGACCATCAGTGCGTACGTCAGTCGCGCTTGTCATATGTATGGAAATTCATAAAACCGTTCATAGCTAGACCGACCATACGCACGCGTATTGTCATACGTATTAGTTAGTCATATTATTGTTAGTCATACACATTGTTGATGCGTATCGTCAGGACCGATGGTGCACTGACGGTCGGTGAAGCTCTGCAACCGGCCTTAATATTTCGATCAAAAATTTCTCTGAATAAAAATATCTCCATAATGTACTTTTTATTTAAATAGCATACTCCTAAACACCCACTCATTGAAGAAAAGTTTAAAGATTCATTGTATCAACGTTGGTTTTATTCATACATTACAAAATTTGGTGAATTCCTGATATTTCATAATAATATTTACATTTAATGAGTTTCATGAGTAGGACGATTACAAAATGTAACTTAAGGGAAGTAAAAATTAGCATAATTCGATTCGATCCTCGGAAAACAGAGATTGTTTTTTTATACCATAAAATGTTTTTGCTTCTGAAATTTTCGTTTTTCGTTTAAAATGTTATTGATCGGAATGATATTTTATAAAAAAAAATGTTGCATAGTACACAATTGGTAAATATGTGATTAATTTCAGTGCACCAAAACTACATAGGAGTAGATGGCGCCAGAGAGCCATATCTTTTAAGCGTGGTGCAGGAGGGGGCGGGTCTTTTACGAGCAATACTCTTCAATAAAATGGTAAGCAGTATACTGCCTTTGTTACTTTCTATTGTTAAGACATGACATAGGTACAAAAGAAAAATACTCTAGCTTGGTAAGGCTATTCTTGGTTACATAAGAATCGATTTATGATTATGGGTTTAGTTTTTTTTTCTATTATTGCGTCTTCTGAACTTTTTTGGCTATTGTTTGTGTCAAGAGAATCATTGGAACGAGTTGATGCAAAATACATTTATAACTTTGGTTATTGGGTAACCGATAGAGACATTTACTATCTTCTCGTGCCAACTAGATATTGTTTTTCAATATATCCTCAACTTTTTCTTTAGGCGTAAGTATCTTAGAAGCATTTGAAAACACAAAATTTCCATACTAAGAAATGATAAGATGGAAGAGCAATGAACGTTTAGAGTCTTTGCCTTTCGTTTTGTGTCATATCCTTTACCTAAACTAAAATACAATGCCTTCAAGCGGTTAGAAAAGGCGCAACGCGAACAACGCCAAAAACTGTCTACGTTCGTTAATTAAACTGACAAAAAATCCAATCTTGAAAGAATATAATCACTCAAACCATACTTCTGATCGCGAAGCCGCTTATAACGAGCCTTTTCACTAATTTATATTCCCCAACAATAGGGTGCGCATAAAATTTACTTGCCAGCAAGTGCTTGGAGTGGCGGAGGAGGTCAAGCGTCGACGAGGCCCACCCTCAAGCAGATCCTATCGCAATTCACAGCCATCGAGAGGATTGATAAAATGCCTAGAGAGGTTGGCAATTATTTTATATATTATTTTTATGCTTATCTTATATCTTTTATATTTCTGAAGTTTTCAGACCAATTAGAAAATAACAATACACTTAACAATATTGACATTGATTATTGAAATAATACTTTGACATCTGAGTAAAAGCTCAATATGTTCTGTCCTTAATAATTATGCAGTAAAAGCTTTTAATGACCCTATATATAATATAGACGTAGTACAATATAAAGAAAATAAATTCTCAGATTCTTTGTAGAGCTCTAGTTTATTTGTCGATTAACAAAAGTCTAAGTACTAACTTCATTTCGACCACCAAGTTTAGATCATAATGTTCGAATTTTACGATGGAAATCATAAAATACTCTTTTCGAGTATATAGAACACGAATTTATTTTTTTCTGTTCAGATAACGTGTCCCGAACTTCAGAAAGACGTATTATTGCTCGAAGAACAAGAAGGGTCGGTAAATTTCAAGATCGGCGTTATGATAATGAAGCCAGGCCAGAGGACTGACGACGAAATGCTTTCAAATGGTATTATAGTCACTAACTTTTGTCAACAAATTTCTTATTTCGCTAGTTAATTCTTCATTTATGTTTAATACAACTTTGGTATTGGATTTTGGATACAATGTTTTTGTTATAAACTTAGTTTCAGGTATTGGAACTATTTTCGATTGTCTGGATTTTATATAACTAAATAAGAATATTCAAATATATTCGTAAGTCATAACATACTTAAGTGATTTCTCTCAGACTTGTAATGATATTATTTATCAAAGAAAAGACCCGCTAAAAATAACTACGCCCAAGTCGAGTACATTACGTTTCAAGAATACGATATGACAATCAGAGAGATACATCATACATACCTACATACTTAACTTATATCACCTGTAATACGCATCAGTAATACAAAATGCATTTCAAATTTAATAATAATTTGGTTAATTTGTGACTAGAATTATATTTTATTTATCATATTTATATGATGATAAAAATACCACATATACCAGATCTATTTCCATCTGTGATTTGTGCCATTATAGTAAATGACAACATAGCATTTCTATTCCAGAAAAAGGTAACGAGAAATGGGACAGATTTATTTCACTTTTGGGGGACAAGATTCGATTAAGAGGATGGAACCGTTTTCGAGGAGGTCTCGATGTCAAAGGTAAGTCTATATCCTGCAAACTAAATAATGTTTAAGCTAATTTACGGGAATTGGGCGTTCAGATAGATTCGACAAAATTAAACGCAATTGTCATGATAGTGTGAAATTGATTTATCAATTTCAAGTATGAAGATAACGTTAATTATTCACTACTTCTTGTACCTTCCAGTCGTCTTTGTTTTACCGGTTTTAGTTGCTTTCGAGCTTTCGTTTTAGCTGCTCTTTCTTTCGAGTTTTCTCTATTTGCTGAAAAAGAAGAGTCATGTTATAAGTTACCAGTTTTGCTTTCATGTAACAAAAAGAAATGCTTATTGCTTATTATTTTACGCAGAACTTAATAATTAACTACTCATATTAGTTACATCGTCTTTATTAAGTTCTAGCTTAAATTACTTAAATTGGTACTTGTTTAATATCAATTACTATGTAATTGTAATTTATCTTTGATGAGAATTATTAAAATACCCAAACCAGACCTTCAACTGCGAAATTTAATTAAATATATTTCAAACTAATCTCGTATACGAATACGAAATTTCAAATAACAGACATTCTAGAACATTCTACATTTTAACGGTCGTAGGTGACATGACTGGCAGCCATTCCATTTACACGATGCACCAAGGCCACGAAATTATGTTCCACGTATCAACAATGTTGCCGTTCTCTAAAGACAACAAACAACAGGTCAGTATTACATTGTATTTACTATTAACAGATTTGATTTATATGACCTCTCTGTGAATATGAATATTCATTAGGTTTGTGAATTGTTTATTAACGTACTGTTTCAAGGACCACTATGATACCGTGTTGTGGTAGCTTCCGTTGAATATTTAAATAAAATTTATGAACTTCAAGCCAAATGTGCCTGCTGCTTTAAAGTGTATTTGGAAAGTTTATCTTTATGTAATTTTTCATGGCATTGAGTCTTTTATGGCGTGTAGGTCAAAACAATTTTTTTACTTTTACGAGTTTGTGGGCACCTGTATATAAAGTTTTGAAAAAAAATTACTTTTTATGACGTTCGTTCAAATCAAATCCATCCTTATCAAGAGTGAGCTAGTTGTCATGCATATGTATGTTTAGTTTTGAAGGTATCGCATTAAAGCGAGGTAACCAATTTTATTCCGATGGAGTCTAACAAAAAGTATTTGTCTAGCAGGGCATATAAAAAGTTTACCTACTTCCCTAGGACAAAAACGAACAGTAAAATTGCTATGCATCTGCCACATTTCTACTTTTGTATTGGTATCTCGCAAACAATTAAATGCCTCCCTTTCCTGTTTATCTATCTTGAATGCTTATTATACGTTTATTAGAGCACTCAAATAAAGAAAGCTTTCAAGATAATTCTTGTTTGTGAAAATAAGCTGGCTTACTGCCTTTTATCATTAGATTTATTATCAGCAGAAAATACTCGAACAAACAAATATTTTGTGGCAGTGGCAGCATTAAATTTAATGGTATCAGCTTCACCTCTTAAACAAAAACAGCTTCAATCGGAACAATTTACTTTGAGCTTTTCAACTTATTTTGAAACATAAACTTCTTAAAAGCTAGAGTGTTTCAATTTTAACTAATCTTGTTGAAGCTTTGAAATATAAACTTCTTGTAGTGTTTTATTTCAAGATAGTCTCACTAGTATTATGGTAATAAAACATTTAAGGTGGATTCAATAAACGTTTTAGGAGTTAAATACACATGGCATGTGTACAATATGTTAGACCCGTATCTATTTCTTCGAATCATTGGTTATCACATCAAATGGTGAACCCTCCGTTGAACTAATTAATACAGTGTAGGTTCTCTGAAGCATTCGCACGCACAAGACCTATTCATTGATTAATTTCCTCGAAGGTATATGGAAAGGAACAAATGCTATTATTATGAGTTGGTATTGTTGTTATAAACAAGCTAATTAAATCACATAATATAAAGTTCATAATTAGTTATAAAGGTCACCTTTTATCAATAGGTTATCTTAGCAAGTTCTAAGAATGATTTAAATTACAAATTGATGATTAATTACAAGCTTATTCCAAATTTAAACACCAAAATACGTGTTCAGATTTAAATATCAAGTTAAAAATAAACAAATTCGTAGTTAGACATTCGTTGCGCGGAGTTTAACAAACGACTTTCCATTTGTCACTGTCTGAAATTTAACCTTTTATCTCTAAAACTATTCAAATCACAATTCAAATTGTCATGTCGTTTTTGCATTTTTACAAAAGGCTTCGCTGATATGAATTCTTTCTAAAATACTATTTATTCTTTTAATTGTATTTACGTAAATAAATCTCATTTTATTTCTGGAATTGTTTTTTGATGTTTTGGCCAATAAAAAACTACATTTTTAAATAAAACAAACGAATTGGTTGCATTTATGTAATCCATATTATTTCCTCTGAGTATTTAAACAATAAGACAATACCTATACAATTAGGTCAGTATATTTTCAGGGGGCTCATTCAATTATGAATTGTCTGTACTATAAATGTATGATTGAATTATGCATATCGTAGCATTAATTAAAAGCATTACGAGCGACATGATAATTGACATTGTTCGCAGCTCGAGAGGAAGCGTCACATCGGGAACGATATTGTCAACATTGTGTTCACTGAGGACGCAGTGCACAACACCTTCAACCCGCAATGTGTTAAAAGCCATTTTACTCGTATCCTTTTACAATATTATATGAAGTTGTTAAATTATGTAGAGCTTATTAATTGTAGTGGGAGTGCCTATTGATTAACATCCAAGTGTAACAAAAGAAACACCTTATTTTCAACTACTACTAAGTACATAATAAATTCAAAAAATCTGACATATTTTTTATTATTTTTCGACCCAATTTAATTTTGATAAGCTTACAATAAACAGAACTTATTTGTTCTTATTAAAGACATCAGGCATTTGAGCGCGATCTGGCCTTATATATCTAAGCGTAGATGCGGTATTTCAGGTAAGGGGTAGAATATGTTTAACCATCTTAAACTACACAAACAGCCAATAATAATAGGGCTAGTTTCCTTACAAAAAACTCCAGATGTATTCGCAGTAGTATCAGAAGTGGAGGGCGAAGGGTACCGCCTGAGCGTGTACACGGACGACACGGTCCCGCCATTCGGGCCCTCTCTCCCCTGCCCGCCCGTGTTCAGTGACCCACAGCTCTTCAGGGAATTCCTCTTAGTGAGCATTATCGCAATACTAATTCAATCATATCGTTCCGTGACGTTTTGTTTTCGTGTTCCCTCTGTTATTGGATTATTTTGGGTGGTGAATAAATAACTGTTGTGTAAGGTTTTAAAATTATTGATTTATTTTGAATAATAAAAAAATATCAAAGCTTTCATATTTCCATTAGTATCCTTTCCAATAGTCCTTTAAATAAATTACTATGCTATAAATATTTAATTACACACTAAAAGATCACGTAAAAGTTGTTCCGTTAATTTATCTATTGGAAATTAGTCCCTCGAGACCGCTTTATTCCCCGGGAGCAAATTGCTGTGCTTTATTGTATTGACAATTGCTTTCAGGTAAAACTAATGAATGGTGAAAAGGCAGCGTTTCAAACGCCAACATTCGCTTTAAAGAGGCAAAGGACTCTCGACACTTTGATACGGGATATATACGCTGAGCACTGCTCCGACCATAAAGTGGTAAGACATAATAAGGTCCTTAGCAGTTTCATTTGTAAAATGTACTAGAACCTTCCGAGTAAATCGCTCCACTTTCTAACGTTTCGTTGAATGCAATTCATTTTCGCTATTTATAGAAGTCTCACGTGCGATTTGAACTTTTTTGTTGACATTTTTAGCGTGGGATGTGAATATGCGACATAATAATGATTTGCATATCCTTAGGCCTGCTTCAAAAGATGTAGCGGAACTATAACTTAATATTTTTTTGTGTTTTTTTTTTTGTTTAAAATTTATTAAAATTGTATGTTATTGAAAAAGTTCTGATATATTTTTTTGCGTGCGTCATTTCAATTATGTTTTACTTTTTATGTATAACAAAATCACTAAAGGAATAAATACATCGTGATAAAACTGTCTAAATAGATCGACATCATAGTACTTAATCAGCGTGCTCTACATTAAACAGGAATATAGGCTCATGTCCAATATTTTGCTATCACCAGCCAATGCTATCGCGTCGCGCGCTATCCGACGTGTGGTCGGGCGGAGCGGGCGCGGGCGGGGCAGGTGCAGCGCGCACGGAGCGCTTCCTGCACGTGGGACAGGCGCTCAAGTTGGATGCAGTACTGCGGGGAGATGCACCTACCAGCCTTGTGTCTACTGGTGAGTTTGCTACTAGATGTCGCGGAGTTATAGTTTACTATCATCAGCCGATGCTCTCGCACCAATCGACGTATGGTCTGCTAAAAAGGGCTGATTTAGTATTTTATTGTATTGTATTGCGATGTATTGTTTTTATGGTATTATATCATCAGGTTCAGGAGGCTCCCGTCGCGCGCCTTGGGAGGGGCGGTTGTGGCGTGCAGCACCTCTGCCTGCCACGCCCGTATGTGCGGAGCAGCTAGCAGATGGCAGAGTGCTACTATCTACCACCTCCAACACTTATATACTTGAAGGTCA
>CAJQZM010037257.1:27101-59630 GCA_907164665.1 Colias nastes | reverse complement strand
TAAAGGCTGATATCACAACGTTATATTACGATTTAAGTAATAAATTAGCAAAATGGAATAAATTTAATATTAAACTTGAGACTTATGATATACGGTTCTCGACTGCTTAATACTGTGTAATGTTTCATGGTGTGTATATTTAAGTACAGAGGTATGTGAGTGTATATGTTTCTTTCATAATATAAACATCTAAACGTTTTGGATTGGATACAAAAGACTAGAAAAACTTCATTCGCATCTTCTGTAGGTTATATTTTTCGAGTGTAGGTATGTATGTATATTTAAATGTGTTTGTTGTCTTATTAACTAAACTATATTGAGTATATAAAAATGAATGACGAGATTTTTAAGTTATTTAATGTATCGGATAGCATAACAAAGCGTTGACGAGAACAATGATTAAAATATTTTAAGTTAACAACTGTTTTCTATTCCTTTATAAAAATACTTATTTAATATTAATTATTACTGCGTTAAATTTTAAAAAGAAATGTTTGACGAAAAAGAAAATTACGTAGCAAGATTAAGCCGAAGTACAAAAGAAAAACTAAGCAATAAAGAAAATTAAACGTGAAGCCGCCTTTAAACTGTTCTCATGGAGGAATAAAACACTTTGGCAATATTCGTGTGTAGTGCTGGTCGTGAAAATTGGGACGCTTTAATTATTTAATGAATTCTAATCCATTCTAAATATTATAAATGCGAGAGTAACGCTGTGCGTCTCTTCTTCACGCCACCACTGAACCGAATTGAATGAAAATTGACATAGTTTGTGTGACCTCGGCAATAGGTCAAATATGTGGATATATCTACTACCTTGTATACGTTATAGCTCTGATTTAAAACTAGCTTATAACGTACAGCTTCGCTAACGCAACTGATAGAAGAAAGCAATAAGACGTTTTACCGCGGTAAAAACAGCCTATGCAACTTTATAGTCTTACAAAAATCGTATCATATAATCACTTCGTTGCAACAAAAACAATTACAGTAAAAACAACTTACAAAAATTAAGAATTTATCGATTTTCATGTCACGCACTGTATCTATTCGCGTAACGAATTAAAATCAATTAATTATGTACGCTGTTAACGGTTCAGCGGGGAAGACTTTTATGAATTTACATCGCTTCAGCGCTACTTAAATATCTTTAAATAATTACAGAACAGCTGTTAAAGCGCTTGATGGTTAAAAAATTAATACAGAAAAATGACCATTGAAATTAGAATATTAAAAAGCGAATTTTTATGTATTTTTTCGTTAAAATCGTTTTCTTAATTAGGGTTTAAATCAAAAACTGGATGGAAAGATAATGTTCTAAAAGTCTAATAATAATAATTAATATGATATCTACTAAAACTGGTTTGACTATTTTAATAATATTCCTAATATTTTGAGTTCGATTCTGCGATTATGTTCTAGCTTGTAACTTAAAATCTAACAAAGTCTAAAATAAATATCTTCTTATTAGTTTATACTAAAAACAGAATCTACATAGAAATAGTGTTATACCTACTTGTTGTTTTGTACTTATTGTCTTCTGTTTGAAATAATAACTTTTATAATAAACTACGATGCAGTTCGTCGAGCGTTAATTATTTTTGCTTGAAAAGCGATTAATCAAGTTAAATAAATAGAACCTAAGATATTCACATCTAGTAGCACAACAGAGTAGCGCAATACTTTGATTTTATAATAAACTAGCCCGCGGCTTCGCCCGCTTTGTCTAAAACCTAATAAATTATATACTAAAACCTTCCTCTTGAATCACTTTATCTATTAAAAAAAACCGCATCAAAATCCGTGGCGAAGTTTTAAAGATTTAAGCATACAAAGGGACATAGGGACAGAGAAAGCGAATTTGTTTTATCCTATGTAGTGAAATGTTTGTACATTGTCAGTAGATTTGAAATTATAGAAAATACTTTGTTTGAAGTACGTACTTACCTATGATTTGTTTTTCTGGGCATTTAAGTTAATTAAGAACGTTATAGGTATCTGTTCGGTACAGTTATATAGGACTTTATGTATTTACTGCAAAGTTCTAATTATAAAATTCTCTTAAATACATTTAGGGCCGATTTTTCAATGCTTGGATAAAACTTATTCGTCGAATAATGTATAAAACTACCATTTTAAAAACGTATTCTAATTGCCCGTATTTGACAGTTTACGTGACATTTTAATATTATCGTGTAATAAATACTTTATTGGACGGATAAGTTTTATCCAAGCATTGAAAAATCGGCCCTTAGTCAATTAATGGTTCTATTTTATCCCGCTTGTAAACTATCAATACTATCAATTCCATCTATAATCATTTAGCCGTAACTGACACATTTAAACACAGATTTATTATTTTAAATTCCCGTAGCAGTAAATTTATTTACTCTATATTTATTTTAATCACGAAAGATTACAGAAATATGAAAATCTGTGCAATTAAAAAAATTTAATTGGAGTGTTGCTTTACGATCATTATATGAATAATGAGCGAAGCCGGGTGAGAGGCGAGTCTATAGAAAGCTTGTAATCGTCATATTATAGGTAATTTTGTTTACTAGTTAAGTCGTGGTAATATAGGGTTCAAAGGTTATTAATTATATAGGATTTATTATTATGTTTTAATTTAGTATTTTATTTAATTATTCAGGTATCTTTTATGAGTGTATTATGGTGGACCATCCGATTTATTTTTTGTCGGAAAAATGGATTTTTTATAGGTAGGTACTGAATTCAATACATGATACTCTTTTTACGGCAAGGATGTTACGTTTTTGCTATTTTACTACGTTTTTGTATTACCTCCTCCTTTCTTAACAAACATAATATACCAAGTATTCAATATCGAACCTCAAGTTGCCAATAAAAAACCTCTTCCTAAATCTATCACTGACTTGACGTAATGAAAAATTGCAAGCCAATACATTACGGGCACGTGGGTATAAAGATAATTGATGTCTCTAATGAGCTCAATATGTGATTTATTGGAGTCATTAATAATATGTGCTAATTGCCATGTTTGAGGTATGAATAAAACGCTTAGGGTCTGTTTTAATTGACTAGTTATGTCTTTACAAATAATATGTAAACTGTTGCAAAATCTCAGTCAGGGAAGACATAGAAAATATGTTTAACTTCTGTGATTTTTTTCCAATTTTAAATGAAATATTTTTTATTTCAAACGAGATTTAATCGCCATATTACTGGCTTTTCGATCAATTTATTGGGAGCATTGTAAAATTACTTCGTGTAAATTATAGACCTTTTGACCTGGTGATTAAAATAACTATAATTTATATTTGAAAAGAACTACCTACTACTTGCAATAATAATCGACAAAACGTTAAGAGCTTTAGCATACAAAAATATATAAAGCTTTAATGTCTCTATAAACTCTCCTCATCCTTTTACGTTACATATTATATTAATAAGTTTAATAATAAAGTATATAATAATAGACACATCCAGCATCCCTACATCTTCGTTTTAACCTAAATTCAATCTCCCTTGTGGTGTATTTTAATTAAAGACGTCACACCGTCAGGTATTGGTTAATTCAGATAATATTACACGACATATTGTGTGGAAATTTCTCATTAAGTATTTTAATGAGGGTACTATTTCAATGCTTATAGATGATATAAAATTGTCTTTGTAACCAGACTCTGAACTGGACCGAATTTTAAGGTTATTTTTTAGGGATGAAAATAGATTCTATTTTTATAATCCATACTTCCCGCCCGCGGTTACGCCCGCTTTGTATAAAACCTAATAAATTATATATACTAAAACCTTCCTCTTGAATCACTCTATCTATAAAAAAACGCATTAAAATCCGTTGCGTAGATTTAAAGATTTAAGCATTCTTAGTGAAATAGAGACAGAGAAAGCGACTTTGTTTTAAACTATGTAGTGATTAGTGCCAGGTCAGCCAGGATTTAAAACCTATATATTTCTTACATCATGTGTTCTTAGTGCATGTAACATACTACATCTAAGTACATGTACCTTATGTACATCTTACAAGCATCTCAATCAATACTGTAGCTAATACGAAATTTATCGAAACTAGGTAATATTGTTAATGCAAAAGTCTGAATGTATGTCTGTAACGTTTTGCTTTTGATAGTAAACCACAACACCGATTTAGATGAAATTCACAATGAAAATAGTTGAATATCTAGAGTACCTACTTCTTTCAAATATCAACACCAAAAGGGAACATATGGATGAAAATGTTTGCCCGTGATTTCTTTGGCAAGAAGACATCACTATCACATTTACACGAATGAATCGGTATTTTTTTTCAAAAAACCAATCTCTAAATTGTTGAAATTGGGAACGAAAGCTTTAGCTCGCATACTTTGTTTTAAAAAAAATAAATCACAGACGATAAGCAATAAAACAAATTGAATCACACCATTACAGTTCGTTAAAGATAAAATCTTACGTTACAAGAACGGCAGCAATTGCTGATATTCAGCGAAATGTGAAACACTTGAGCGTTATTACAGCAAAAACTGAGAACGGGTAATTCCGTCTAAATCTAACAAAAACTCCTTGGCGCAAGGAAGATTACCAGATATTTATGGCGTCATCTGAATTAAATTTAGAGTAAAATGCAGTGTGGTTGTAATAAAAACTCAAACTCAAACATTTATTCATTCAATTAGGCTTCTTTTAGATGCACCTTCGAATTGTCATTGCATATTTTTAACATTTACCACCGAATTTGATATTTTTGGTTTAATGGCATTAAAATGCTTTAAAAATATAAATTTATAAAGAATAGAAAAAATTCGATCACGAGGCGGGACAGGAACCCGCATCCTTTCGTGCCAAACCGGGGCGGATGCCTGACCAATTCAGCCACTCTTCTTCAGCTTTATAATATTAGTATAGATAGTCGTGTTTTCAACAGTCAGTGCTCCTAAAATTTCTAAATTCTTGTTTAATTTCAGATAGCTTATACCTATTATCTTTGATTTATGTGTGAATATCGGTGTGAGGAAAATCTGTACATGACAGAAATGTGTTTTTTTTATTCATAGTTACTTAAATAAACAAAATACCGAAAAAATTAAATAAAACCGGCCAAGTGCGAGTCGGGCTCGCGCACAAAGGGTTCCGTAGCAGCAAATATAATAAATTACAGTTAAATCAACCTATCTCAAAAACTATAAGAGATACTTTGATCAAACCAAAAATCGTTGAAAGAGTTAATTAGCATGCATCACCTCTATTTTTTTTAGAATTTTATACCCCATAGTTATAAAAATAGAGGGGGGGGGGACATACTTTTTACGACTTTGAGAGCTGATATCTCAAAAACCGTTCACTTTAAGAAAAATGTTTTTTAGAAAACTTTATATCATTTTAAAAGACCTTTCCATTGATACCCCACACGGGTATGTACATCGAAAAAAAAAATTTCATCCCTCAGTTACATGTATGGGGGGCCCCACCCCCAATTCTTTTTTTTACTATTTAGTGTCATATTTTTGTAGCGGTTCATACAACACATATTCCCATCAAATTTCATCACTGTAGTACTTATAGTTTCCGAGTAAATCGGCTGTGACAGACGGACAGACGGACAGACGGACAGACGGACATGACGAAACTATAAGGGTTCCGTTTTTGCCATTTTGGCTACGGAACCCTAAAAACGAATATCTTATGTTTTACGCCAGATTTGTGAACACAAAAGAAACAAATTATGTGTAAGAATGAAACACGATTCACAGCTGAGAAATGTCGTCAATTAAAATAATTACACAAAAGTTTGTCTAGTACGTATACAGGCTTGAGTAGTGATGTGCGGTGCTCGATGGAATTCAAGGTTATTGTCGATATGTGCTAAAATATTATATAATCGAGAAGACGGCACATAGTTCGATATTTAAATATAATTCGTAATAGATGTTATTTGGAATTGGTTAATTTAATCCTTGTTAGATTCGTTTTATGTTATAAAATAATTAAACACAGTGATTCGCATCGTTTAAATGTTTTCTATTGCCTATCAATCAACATTAAACAGAATGTAGTCTGCTACTTGATGCTATTTTATTTATTATCACGTCGTTCTGCACAAGAATAAGCTAGATTAAGATATAACCCATACACAATAAGAAGTAGCTATATCATCCAATAAAAGCTTAATGTCTTCGTTTTTAAACAAACTCAAGTCAAACAAGACACTAATAAAAAACGATAACATTCATTTTATCGATACGTACCCATCACTACCGTTAATTCGATCCTACCGTGCGGCAAAGAGGCTCTCCTTTACGTTAGCCAAGTTTTTTCAAAGGAATGCAAACTTTCTGAAACTTGTTGGGCTTTGAATATTTTCGCTCTTACGATGGATTACGTAGATTGCGTTTAGCATTCATTTAAATTTGCGATTGAAATAATAAATGATTTAACAAAATAGTGTAAGTAATACCAAAGTATCTATGCTATATTTTCACTCGACTGCATGAAAATGAGTAATGTTTTTAGATTGTATGCATAAAGTATAAAATACCTACTTATGTTTGTATTTCTTTGTGTATGTACTAGGTAGGTACTTGCTGTAGCGTAAACAGCTTGATGGATTTTATCATGAAATCTCGTTAGACTCGTTTAATATATTATGGACGATAAATTCCTAGATTACGTGCTTTATGAAGAAAAAATCATTGCTAACTTTAGTTTTTCTATAAAAGGTAAGCTGATGGAATAAGAAAACAAAGACAATATCATATTGAACCTACCACTAAAAGGAACTAAGTACCTAATAATAATTATAAAATAGGTAGGTAGGTAGATATATATTATACATATTTCTTATGTAACACTTATAATTTTTTTTATGTTTATTTGGACTGCTAGTTCAATAATCCTACGAACCCTATATTAATTTTCCCGCCTATTCTAATCATTGAGTTAATATGTATTATGTACTATACAATTATACATATTAACTCAATGATTCTAATGGCCTTTTCACCGTATTTAAATGTATTCACACATTAAACATGATTAATTTTTCATGATCGAATTCGGTACCTATCAAAACATACTCAATACTTAATCAACTTGAAAATACCTACTAGATACCTACCCATTGCTATTTTATCTGTTTTCATTCAGTCATAATATTTATTTAAATAATATAAAAGTTACCTTAACCTAATAATAATAATTTAATGATATTTATTACTCACAAGAATTCATGACACCGATGAAAATATAAGCTCTTCAATTCTTCATAAAATTACACGAATTTAATTCATAATAAGCTTAGAGTAGTTATATTAGTATATAATATACTCGTAAGATAATAAGTATAAAGTAATCACTATAAAACAACTTTTTACTTTCCATAACAAATTTAAAATTCCCACCAATATTCTTTCTTCACATTGTACCATTTCACTTAAATAACTAATACTTCATCAATACACAAACTTGAATAACAGACATAATAAATACAACTCATATCTAGCATTTACAAGAATTAAAAAAAAACTAACATCTACACTATACGCATTGGCGCCAAAAACTAGACTAAATTCTTTAAAAAAAATAAAAACACAAAATATGACAAAAGCGCGGGCGTCGCGTCGCATAGAGTCGTCATAGAGTCTAGAGCTAGACTATCGCTTTGTCCCTTTCCCTCTATAGTGTCTCTTTCCCTCGCTTCCCGTTTCACGCTCTCGAAATGTAAACAATATTGTTTCATAATTCAAACGAAAAAATATAAACCTTGAATGAAAAACATGTGGTTTTGTTGTTCGGTAAGTATCAAAATATTTAGTTTATTTTTAGCATTAATTGCTTAGGAAAAATTTTAAAGAAATCATGATAACGTAGTTCGAAATTTGAATTCTGTCTCGATAGTTTTTTTTAATTTAAAAATTAAAAAAGGAGAAGGTTTTATATAACAAACTATTGTATTATCGATACCGATCTTTAGTTATTATTTTTAATTTAATCACGTAAAAATGTTTAAGTAGGTAAATGGATTCCGCCGACTACCTAATGTCCAAACGGTAAATCTAATATTATATATCTAACTAATTTATAGAGATTCCCTTGAAAATAATGAGCCCATGTAAAATTCACAAAGGCCGCACAAAAGATGTAAAATAAAAAGAGAGATTCAAGTATTTTTTTGTTAAACGCAGTTGACATTGAAGGATGACTGGATAAATTTCCTTTTAGGGTTCTTTCTAACGAGTCTGGAACCTTATTTATTCAAGGTCATTAACCATAACCTACTTAATAAATTACTAGAGGTCCGCCCCGGCTTCGCCCGTGGTACATATTTCGCAATAAAAGGTAGCCTATGTCCTTTCTCGGGTATCAAAATATCTCCATACCAAATTTCATGCAAATTGGTTCAGTAGTTTAGGCGTGATTGAGTAACAGACAGACAGACAGAGTTACTTTCGCATTTATAATATTAGTATGGATATAATGTTATGTCTATTCGTCGTGTGTATGTGAGTTTATACGCTGTAGCTCCTAAACGCATATAGCATTTTATTTGCAAATAACTTTCATATTATAGTAATTTACCTACTTAATTTTCTTTTCTTTATTTTACAATTCTAGTGTAGCAAAGCTTAGGTATGTAAATTATCTTATACGAGCATTTCCTGTAGCGATCTTGAGGGTGTATTTTGTTTTATTTTGATAAAACGAACGGTATTAAAGATCATAAAAAGTAATATTTTAGGCTAAAGCATCGAATTGGACAAAAAACAGGTCTATGTAGTTAATTGATTATTTTTCGCTACATTTCCTTAAACGTGGCGAAATTAAATCTATTTTCTATTTATTCTTTTAATTATACGTAACGTTATCAAACATTTGATTACACAACGTTAACCGCCCATAATTTTGGGTCCAAAACATTAATTTTCATTTAACTTTCAAGATTTTAATAAGAATTCCGGTGCTGTTATCTGCGAACTTAATTCGATCGTAAATTCCCAACTCCGGCTCTGATAACGAGAATAAAGTGTAATTTTTTAAATTAATTTTCATTAACTACGGACTACTACGGATATAAAGTATTAAAACATGAATTTTGTTTTACATTGCACCTATGGATAGTTTGTAGTGTGTGTAAAGATATAAAATAATTGAGTCAATTTTTTAAGTGTTCTTTTTTATCTATGGTCAGTGGAAATAAAATAAGTCGTTTTTAAAGATATTCAGCTGTCATTAGAAATGGAAATAAATCAAAATTTTCGTTCATTCTTTTTTCAATTTTTTAAGCGGGATATTGTTGTTACTACTGATTAGTGGTAATATGTAGGTAAGTATATAAAAGTAGTTCGTGCATGTGTGTTTTTCACTTATAATACCACAAGAGCTTCAAAATTATCGGGTATTTTCCGATAGGTTCGTTGCAAACAAATGAAGGAGTCAAGTTTTTAGTCAAGGTTTAAAAATCACGAGCGCGAAGCGCGAGTGATTTTTCCTGAAAAACTTGACGACTTTATTTGTTTGCAGGGAACCTTGAGGGAAATGCCAGATAATTTTGAAGCTCGTGTGGTATTCGGGGGATTATTTTTCCGTCCCAAATGTCGGCCAATAATTTCACAATTGAATTCAACCTGTCAGTTTGACGTCAACGACCAGAGAAAATTTTCAAAAAATTATCAGTATAATACCATGTAGGTTGTACCACGTGACGTCGAATGGTGCAATTCTATTGGTCGATATTTGGGTCGGAAAAATAATCAACACAAACTTTAAATTCTTACTCATATAATATATCGGTGTTGGTCGGATGTCAGTAGTCCTTTCTCTAATAGAAAACAATTTATTCCATAATGTTATAGTTTATTCTGTTATCGAGTGAAACCGGGGCGGCTCGCTAGTAACACACTAGTAATAACAATACAATTCACCAAGAAATAAAAGAATTGGAAACGGTTTTAATTTTTACCAAACACAGTAAAAGTTTAACCGGCTCGAAGTAGGTAAGAAAGTGTAAGGTTTTCGTTTGTGAACTTTATTGAATTTGACTTATTGGAGTCGGCGGTGCTGACCGCTAGCGGTAAATGGAACAGAGAAAACCGTGGAGCGGTCTTAATTTCAATTCGAAGTATTTTCTTTTGTTCAGAAGTTTGAATGGCGTTTTATGGATATTATTTTAGGTTCAGTTTTATTAATACCTAGGTTAAGTCTCTAGTACAGTATATGAGTATAGTATTAGAAATAACACGAGAGGCCGGGTTAAAATATATTAGTTTGAATGTAATAAGAATGTACTGCGATTCAACACAGCTACCTAATTGGTGTAGGTAGTTGATAACAAAACGCAGCAAGTCAACGACTATTAGCAAAGTGAGGGTAGTTGGGTCGAACGTCGTATAAACAGCGTCCGAGGCCCGAGCCCCTAGGTACGATTCGTACGAATACGCCACGAGTCAAAGGAAAGCGGCATTTTATAGTATTCGACAAGAAAGCATGTTCTGACAGGTAACAGTGACAACTATATTGACAACTATTCATCCACAAAAATATTAAATCAAAAGTTACGTCTAACAATAGTATTATGTTATCTGTGGTAAAGTGGTTCGTTCTCTTTATCGGACTGTATAATTTTTCATATTTACAATGTTAATCCTAAAGAAAATAAACTAAACGCTCATCTTTCTAACGCATTCTGACATAAAAGTTAAAACAACACATCATAGCGTATAAACCTTTCTCAAAAAGTTTTTCAAATCGTCTTTATAGATTTTGAGATGCGCTTGTACAAACAAACAAATCTTAATACTGACTATTCATATTTCAATAATCCAATACAGACTTCCATATGTCTGTTATATTCACGAACAAGGAAATGCTTACGTCACAAATAAACTTTAACAACAAACAACCTGATTATTGTTTAACGAGAAAGCGAGGGCTTTTACATTTAAACGTACATTTTCCTTAATTGTTATTCATATACATTATAAGTATTTGTATATGCAATCGTTTTAAGTATAAGAACGAATGTATGTATGTTTATCTATCTGTGTTTAAAGCGTTTAATTGTTTTGGATGAAATTGAAAACTTTAGAAACATTTCTTTTTTAACTTTTTACCTGACTACGGCGAGGCAAAAGTATATTTGTTGTGTAGATTTACTATTGCACATTTTGCGTTCTTTACTAATGTCTGACGTAGTATTTCCCAATGGGGTATTACTAAAAACACTAAATTGGCATAATACATTATGCGAGCGTCCTTAAACTGCGAAATCATACAATAATTTCCCTACAATATAAAATTTGTTCTACTCCATTTATTATCAAATAAAAAAACTAACCGAAAGTTCGCTCCATAGTTTTATTGTTAACAGCAGGTGAGGTTCTGCCGTACTCCGGGCAGTGCTTGAAATTACCAGAAATATATCTTTATATAGCCTGTAAAATCTAGACTCGAACTAAATTTTATTTAGTACCAAAGTCTGGATATAAAGTCCTTTTATGGGATTGGATTTACTAAGTAACGTTTTGCCGTATTTCCTAGGAATAGTTACAGTCAAAATGGTTGATGAATTGTGTCTTAAACTGGACAGATTTTGATGGGATTTTCGCTGCCTGGATTTCAGATAGGTGATGTTTTATGAAGTAACTTTAATATTGTACCAATATACTTTGCTATACAAATTAGTAGATATAAACTATGCTTATTCGGATTTAAAACTGGATTTATTCATTAAAAAACGTGTTATATTCCTTTCCTTCCCTAACCTTCTAAAATTATCTTACCTAAAGACAAACTTAATACTATTTCCACAATATAAATTTCATAGAGTCCCCTTTTAGTTAACGTTTTCATTAGAGCAGATGACGTCATATTTAGTTACCCAATTTAATATTAGGTAAGTGATATTAGCTTTCCGAGTGTCAGATAGTGCTTTGTGAAAGTTGTACCTTTTTACGCAACTGTGTAAAAAGGAGGGTTATGTTTTTGAAGTGTACTTAATATACCTACATGTTAGTGAAATTGGTACCTATATTTCTTTGTAGAATTTAGCTGGTATGTTTTGGTTTAATAATGATATATGTTAAGAATCATTCCGAACGTAGGTATTAAATAATTCAAAACCATTATTTATTATAGAACATAAACCATAAATTTAAAATACAAATAAAATTTTACACGGACACAACCGCGTTCAATAGCTTGTATCTAACAAGGATATTCCAAAAAATCAGCAAATCCAATGAAAATATTTGACGAATTATAAAAAGCCTTCAATCAACTCGATTCAAATTACATTATATTCTCAAATATTTGTGAATTCCTTTTTGTGGGTACTCCTGAATTAATTACATTTATTTTACCTTTCGTTATTGTAAGTGGTCTCATTAACTGAGTAAAAGTTTATTGTGGGATTAACTTCGAACGTGTAATAATGAAAAAGTTGTTTTAATCGTTATAATAAAATGAATAAAAAATATTGGGTAATGAATAAAATAAACCGTCATTAGTTACTATTGGGTTAAAAATTGTGGGTTCGTTTCCAAATAATGTATTCCATACTCCATAGTGTCGTAAACAAGTATGTTAAATCAAATATTTCTTCCATACCTGTATGTACCCTTTTGATTTGGTTATGGCAATTATAATAATGAGACAAGGTATTATAACAATTGATTTATTTTGGGTACAATATGACTTATATGCTATGATACTACGTGCTCATTACAGTCTTAGCTCATCGAATCGGTAAAACGCTTAATCTACCTAATACAGTATACGTAGATACGTAATCACTACATACTGTTTTCTTAACCAAATGTATCACAAAATGTACCCATACCACTATGTACCCTACTCAAAACAAAATAAATTACAAACTGTACCCTACCTGTATGTTCTGCGTCTCTGTTGTCAGCAGGTCTGTACCATTGTACCATTCGATGGTAGCTGCTGGCCTAGCTCCAGATACTGCACACATGAGCGTCAGGAGTGTACCCTGGGTGACGTGCTCCCCCACTCCTGATATGGCTATCTTGTTTGGTGGTACTGGAATAAAAGATGAACAGAGTTATGGAGTAAAATAATAAGGTTTGGAATTGTAAGTTTGGACAATAATCACATTTTGGAATCATATTTTAAAAAGAAAGTAATATCTATTCAGCCTCGTGATCGAAATTTTATTTTTATTAATTATTAAAGCATTTAAATGACAATATGGCGCCCATAATTAGCTATTTTAATTACATAATAAATCATGATGATCGCAGTTAAAATCTCATAACTCTGATATCCTTGTGTAACGTATTTATAAAGTCAAAAATATGCAATTTTTTAAGCATAGTAACCAATATAGTTTTATTTTAATAAACAGAAATAGATAGAAAATAATACTATTGAAAACTTGACATTTTATTCAGTTATATTTGACCTTATCCATAAAGGGAAATTCATCAAGAAAATGACACAAGTCGTCATATAGACAGTTCCCCGGGGTCCGAAATGTTTTATTAGCAAAGTCAGCAGTTGTGAATAAGTTACCAAGTGTCCCCTAGAGACGAATAGTTTAGGGGCTGGTGGTATGACTATAGGTATAAGCGGAGCGGGAGCGGAAAATAGTATTCTATTCACTTATAAATTCACTATGTAATTAACGAGTAAATGTTTTATAAATGTTATAAAATTGAGCCATTATTCCGTGAAACCGTTTTCTACAAAAGTGTAAAAAATATTCGCGTATAAATACAGTAGGTATGTTAGTTGTTGGCGTTGTTAATCGAGTGTTTTGCATACCTGTATAAATATATTTCCATGTTTAAATATCAAAAACAATTAAATCTTACATTACGATAATGCCATTGCGTACGAACGTGTTTAGCAGTTTTATCAACCCATACATGTTGTTAATTTCAAGCATACATGTGCAATTTCAATGATTCCTGAACTATTCTGTACTTAATTTTGATACACTGTTACTCTTTTCGCTACGAAAATCGTTCAGCTTATCGCTATAAACACACCCTTAGATTCATAGAAGTTGAGAAGAGCCATTGAATTTTGGGTATCGGCTGTTTGGATGATATAAGGATTTAAGTTTGATTGCTTCTTGTGTGCTATTTTGATTATAAATTTAAACTATGCCGTTATACCCAGAGTTCTAGTTAATTTTATTAAACGTGGGTTAAAAATTAAATATAGTTGCTATATTTTGATAACGATTCAATACTTGTGTATATGTCATAATAGTAGTCATTTATCTAATTAAATCATGTTTTTATGAAGTAATAATTATAAATACATGGTTGATTGTTGATAAATATTATGTATCTACTAAAAAATAAGCCTCAAAGTAATATCATTACGAAACGCTTAATAAGAAGTACACAAATTAATATCAAATATATATTAATAAGAATTTAATGAACCCAGAAATGTTTCCGCCAATAATATAAATGAAGAAATTGCTGTTCATACAATCTTGAGAAAATACGTCAACATCTTTGAAGTAAGTTAATAACTTAACCAGGAAAAAGTTGTATGTGTCAAGTTATTTCTTATTACTTAGCCTTTGATAACTTATTACGAGAGTGATGAGGAAATAATTTCCAATTACGATGTATTTAGCTGAAAGGGGACCGAATGTTTTCATATAATATCAGGAAATGAGTTTTATTACATCCATACATACATACATGAATCAAACATGGAAATCCATAGAAATGAATGAAATTAAAGTCCCTGTAAGTAAAAAAAAATCAAAAATCAAAATCAAAATCAAAAATATTTATTCAGTAACAAATGTTTACAATTATATCAGTCATTGAGACATCCTTTTAAGCATTTAAATGCTTGTGTTAGAACATCTCGCTCTTCCTAGAGTACATTACCATTTATTGTTACACGAATAACATTTTCTTCAATAAAGTACAAAGTGATATAAAGATAAATATGTAAAAACTATTCAGATATACTATAAGGAACAGAACAGGTGTGTATCTTTGTGTGTGTGTGTCATAAAATATCATTTAAATTGTTTTCTGTCTGTTTGTTTCTAATTTTCACATTGAACAGTTAAGTTTATGTATTTAATTTCATATTTTAGAAGCATAAAAAAGTATTTGTAAGTAGGATGAATCTAGATTCCTATAACCTCTTCGTACAATTTTACTGAAAGTGAAATAAATCGTGTTTTAAATCCGTTAAAAGTATCACTCTAAGATATATCACAGCAACGGGCAACCTCATCTCCAATATTGATATTCAAGATACACCGAAGTTAGTGTTAGCACTAAGTTATATAAAATAAACAGCAAGTATTCAAGTTTGATTAATTGTCACTTGAAGTTAGACAGGGTCGAAATTGCTGGTTTTGATTAGATAAATTCAGTGTAGTGTAGTTTTGTATTTAGAATTTTAAAAGATATTTACATTAATTTTTCATACAATATAATATTACATATTATGTAGGTTTTATGTGAGTCGTTTTTTTATCAGTAAATTATCAGATTTTAATAATAATAATAGTTTTATTAAGACTTACGTATCATTTTCCCTAATTAGTTAACCGAAAATTATTCAATCTTTTCAACTTAATATATTTCTTACGACTAGTATTAAATATTCGAAAAATAAACTTTATAGAGTTCAATATCATATAAATATCACACAAAAACAGTCTATGACTTATATAACTATCTCTAAAATTCCATCTATATATATATCACAAAATTCATACATATCCCTAGAGCATGCGTGACAGACAGACGGCATGGAATTTATAATATTAGCATAGATGTCACATACCTGACGTCACTTGACATGCGAGAAGATATTTATATTTATTTCAAAGATGCATTGGTATTTCTATATATCAAAATATTTATTTCCAAGGCAATAAGATCTTTAAGCTTATATTCAAGTACATATTATACACATAACAGTTGCTATTAAAAACCGGCAAAAACCAATTAAATCCACACAAACGAAGAGAGAGTAGGTAAGTAGACAAGTTTTTTTTTTATTTCTTTTCATGTATTGAAGAACTAAACATACATAATATCTAGATAGAATTATTAAAAAATGAATCCGTATTTCCCTTGGTCACGGCATCACTCGCGAACAGCTGGATCGATTTCGATAATTATTTTATTGTTGTGATCGTTATTGTTGCGAGAAGCATCTTATGAAGGAAAACTTAGGAAATTTTCGCAAAAAAAAGAAAACTTAACGGCCTTATGAACTTCGCGTGAAGACAGGACAACGTCTATCGGGACAGCTAGTTAAAATAATAAAATCTGTAGACAAATAATCTATTTTAATTAATCACACGTTCATATACCTTACCTATTATAGTATTATATTCCTATTACATTCATGCATTATATACATAAAGGGGCCCAAGATTCATCCCTGTGGCACACCATATTTTACATAACAAGCATTAAGCTATCACTTAAGTGCTGTACTCGAAGCAATTTTCCGGGGCCGCTCGATAAATTGCGAGAGTCTAGCTAATAAGTGGCAAGATAGTGCGGCTAGTGATGTAGCGTGTATGTATCGATAGATTTTTAAGTAATTTTAATTTGTATGATATTGCGTTAATGCTTGACATATTATATTTAAATTTAAAAAATAGTGTATTGTTGAACTTAGCTCTCGTTAAGTTATAATAAAACAAATTCAAATTTCAAATTTAAAATTCAAATTCAAATATATACAAGGTAAGTAATAATACAACATTCTAAAAATATGATACTGTTCTCAAATGATAAAGCTTAAAAATAATCCATATGTAAACTAGTTTTTTCATAATATGACCGATCTTGAAATTTTAGTAGCAAATTTATTTTTAAATGTTAACTAATATAAAAATCAATCATGACGTGGGGATTCGAACCCGCGTAGGTCTACATCCCACATTTTAAAAACTCGTTGTTACGGATTTGATATCTTTAAATTATATAAAGTAGTTATTTCTTATTAATTAACTTGACATCTTGATAATTTTAGCTTTTACTAGCTGTGCTTCGCGGTTTTACCCGCAGTGTCAGCTCCTGTTGATCTTAGCGAGATGATAATATATTATAGCCTTCCTCGATAAATAGGCTATCTAACACTGAGAGAATTTTTCAAATCGGACCAGTAGTTTCCGAGATTAGCGCGTTCAAACAAACAAACTCTTCAGCTTTATAATATTAAGTATAGATATATAATATACATCGCTAAATTAATATCATAGAAAATCTAAACCTTACTTCAACTGTAATACTCGTACATTTAGAATTGACTGCATCACATCAGTGTTAGAAAAGGAAATATACTCTCATGAATATTAAAATGCACTATGCTTACAGAAACGGCGCTTAGTCATGGCTGTAAAAAATGGCGCAATATATTATATGGAGGCAATTTGACATACTTAGCGACCGCAAGATTAAGAGCGGTGAAAAATCGCAGTCGAGTTATGTAACTACCAGATATTTTTTATATACTTATCATAATTAACTAATCTAGCTTATTGAAGTGAAAACTTCTTTAGCGGCGTTGGGTATAAAATCTTAAACTCGCGTCAGGACACGTGGCCTGATCGAAAAAGCGTAAGACGGATTTTTTTTTTTCAGCCCTTATATTCCATGCGTAAGACGGATACCATTCCAAAATATCAAACATGCTGAACGTTAATAATCAAGTTTTCACTTCTGCCGGCACTCCCGGAGTGCAACCCGTCTTTTTTATTAGGAGAAAAGATTTGATTATTTGTAATGATAATTTCAAGAACCTCACAACTGACTCAATATGTTTTATCGAAAGCAAATTAGAAAGAGAGATTAGATCTAGTATATCTTTAAAACTAACATAAGCTGCATTTTTTATACCGAATCGAACCAGGCGAAGCCGGAGCAAGCGGCTAGTATATCAAATAAAATGTACTATTAAACTCAAACAAACTGCTATTCATGATACTTTTCAAGTGCTTTTCATATAAATTGCATTTCATTACGTAATTTAAATTACAATAAATGTTTGCTTATCTTTTACAAAACGAATATAGGTTATTCTGATATTTAGTTATTGTGTAACTATAATAATACTTACCAATTAATTCAGTGTGTATTCAATTTAATTGAATCTGTTTTACTAGAATATGAAAAAATATTGCAACACATTAATCTAGTATTATATTATCAGTGACAACGACGAACTGAATATATTTGAAATAATTTTTCATTATTTGAACGTTACATTATTACACAACAAGAATTATTTTAAAAGCATACTTTGGATAGGCTTTATATTTACGAAAATAGTAAAGTCTGTTTTATTTTAAACTTATTCATTCTTAGTTAATGTTTATATTTGAATATTGTATTTACTTTATGTTGTAAAAAAAATAGACTTTCACAATGTTTTATATTCTATGCTTTACAATTTACATCATATTTTTATACGTAAACGTTCTCTCCGTTTACATTCAATGACTAAGCGTTTATTAAATACTAATTTTTCACCCGCGGCTTCGCCCCTCCCTCGAAAAATACGCTATCCATTGATGAAAACAGAATGATAACCGGTCTATTAGTTTTGCCTTTTCGCGAACAGACAGATAGACAGACGCGGCGGACGAGTTTGTTTTAATATTCAGTAAAGAATTTACATCTACGGTGTTTATTATCGTTTATCGATACCACAGCACTTCACTAGCCAAGGAAATTTTCCCAGCAAGCAATATGAAGGGTCGATAGAGCTCACGATGGACACCGCACTAGTGATAAATGAGTTACCTGTAACGTGTGGGTTTTGTTTCAGCGCCATTTTGCGATACTAGTTGAAACACGCGGGTTTTATCGTCTTATGTATTACTAGTTATGCCCCGCAGTTTTACTCGCATTGCTCCGCTCCTATTGGTCTTAACGTGATTATATATAATCTGTAACCTTTCTCGAAAAACTGACTATTTAATAGCGAAATAATTTTTCAAATTGAACCGTGGTTCCTGAGATTAGCGCAAGCAAACAGACAAAACTTCAGCTTTACAATATAAGTATAGATTTTGTTTAGGGTACAAAATGTAACTTTAACCCATATGGGTCACGGAATTTAGTCTTTATAGGGGACATGTCACATGAATGAGTTAGTAAAACTAACTATTTGCTAGAATTACAGTTTTATGTGGGACTATTTTTTTATCTCTTGCCTTTATAGTTATTTTAAATTGTTTCGGATTTAACAACATTTATAAAAAATACATTTTTTAAATATATACTGCGTGATTTGAATATTTCTTTATTGAGTAGGTATACGAAATTCCGGAACAATAACAGAAAACTATTAAAATATCATTTTGTAAATCAATAGCTGTTTTCCTTCCAAAATATTCGCGAATAATAGAAATGTTTGCCACAAATGTAAAGATTATGTCGCGTTTGAAATCTAAATATTATTTTCTCTCCTTTTTTTACAAATCCTATATCTATAATATAATGAATACCTAAACAAAAAAGCATATTAAACAAGTTATATATTATAATAATTATGCACTTTTCATAATTTTCTTAGACTGCCTCCTTGGTACAGTGGTTGACGCATGAGCGTAGAGCTGAGTGTCTCGGTCTGGCAGGACACAGAAGGCTGAGCACCTACTTGTCCCTAAAGAAAATCGTTCAGTAGTGAAACAGGTGTATAATGCATCTGCCCCTTACCCCACTAGGGGACATGGGACTTCACTTTTATAATTTTCTTAATGCAAGCCAAACGCGGATTTCTGCTGAATAGCAATAAAACGAACATTTGAAGGTATAAAATAATAATTTTTCATTAAAAATTAATCCAGTTTCAGGTATTAAAGATTTCGTTCAGTTATCTAAGAGCCGTAATTATCCTTATTAATTTGGCGATATGAAGCAACGCTAATGAAAATTTATTTCTTTGAGGATCTTAAAAAATTAGTAAATTATTCCGTCCGACGGGAGTTTTAAATTATCGGGACATTTTAATTATTACCATTTCGTTTAGCTTTAAATGAAAAAAATTTTGTAAAAATATTTAAATAATTGAAATTGAAAAATATTTAAATAATTTGAAAGGTTTGCTGCACGTCATACTACTTTTAAACTTTAGTTTATGAATAAGCTACAGCTTATAATATGCAATATTACTCATCCATATTTGTCCCAAAAATTAGTACAAATTTTAGTTTTTCATAAAATTTTCCACGAACATCTTTGTGGCAACCCTATCTAAATTTAAACCACTAGCACATTTCTCCCAAGCGGCAGCCCTACATCTGGTCTCAAATTTTAATATGATTTAGGAGCAATAACTCTGAATTAAGTTCGTATTTTTTGTCGGATTATCATAATTATATGGAAATCGGTTCTTGGGGAGTGTGGAGAGATTAATGTCATTTTATATTGCTAAGTATCCCGGAAAAATGGAAATGGCATTGGTAACATCTTTTGGGAGTTTATAAAAGTGGAGCAGCATTTATTCAAGTCACTTTTACTCTTATATAGCTTGATGTAGGAAAGAGAGATCTGTTATATTATATGTATGAGATTTTTTAATAGCGTTTGTTAGTCGATCAAGTAACTGCTGTAGCGATTTTGATGTAATTTAGTTTGCAGATATGTCATTATTACTAAATTAATTACGGATATAGTTTGTTACATCTATACTATTATAATTATTTTAAAGTTTGTTTGATCACGCTAATCTCGGGAATTACAGGACCGATTTCAAAAATTCTTTCACCGTTGGATGTGTTAGTGATCCAAACGCACTACAGCCTATGTACCACGAGCGAAGCTGACGCGGATTGCTAATATAATATACTTGTTTCTATATGCTACTTATATTATAAACATGGAAGTTTGTTAGTACGTATATTTGTTACTCTTTCACGCAAAACTAGGTGATCGAATGTATGATATTTGGTACATAGTTAGATTATAGTCTGTTTTAGCATATAGGCTTCTTAGCGAGTGTTGCCGCGTGCTCCAGCTAGTATTCTATACATTTAATAATTCAACACTATCCAGCTTATATAAATTGCAATAAGCTACACGTAAACAGTTTTACAACCTGTATTCTAGGTCACAGTTTATAGCGCACTAAAATGTAGTCTAGATTCAAACCTAAGCGTTTCCTAAAAATGAAGCTGACGTGTAACTTTTAGATGTACGTTTCTAGTGAATTCACTCTTTTTACATGTATGAAACGGATGAAGCGATTTAGATTGATTTTTTTGAAAGATAGTTGAATATTTTTAGCACAGATTCATGGTCAAGGGAGTTTATTTTTGGAATACTGTTAACCCGACTTTTATTCAATTGTAAATTTGTGTGGACGATTTGTTAATAATTACTGCAAAAATTTATTTTGATCCTATGAAGATGATAATAAAACGGATAAAAATAAATCTTCCTGATTTAGTTTGAGGATTTCTAAACGTTTATGTCACATAAAGTTGGATGGGGGTTGTAAAGTTCGGAACACTCAAACTTATTCTCAAACTCAACGGTTCCTTTAATTTGATCAATATAAATTTTACAGGTTTTGAGTTCTGATATTTGGCTATAAAGTTAAGATTGTGTTACTATTTTAAAAATAAAGTGAAGTCAGTGATGCATTTTACATTTGTTTCATCATGATGAACGGAAATCGAACCCAGGACCACTTGCTATGCTCACGGGTCAATCACTGTACTTAACATCATCATGATAAAATTAGATTTATAAGTTAAGTAATTCATAAAATATTATAATCTTCTTTCGGTCGCAAGAGTTTCTGAAAAAAATAAAATCACGTATCACACGTCGTGAACCAACCGCAATTTTATTTTTTTCGAGACCAAGGACTTTTATACAATACCTAGCCCGCGACTTCGTGCATAAAATATGCATCGACAAATATTTTTTTAGCATGTAGATATTATGTTACGTAATTTGCTAAACTATTATGTCTATATACTACCAAAATCTTTAGGTATACTACCTACCTACTGTTAAAAGTTATATTTGTCAGAGACGGTCATTATTAGTATGGACGTAGATTCAAATTCTTCCCTACCTCGACATACCTAATATATTTATTTTTTTATTTATCTATCTCTATACTAACCTCTAACATCCAGCTTCACCCTCCTAAGTACGGGTGTATCCAACGCGGCCGACGACACGTTACATACAAGCTCGCCGCCCAGCTCTGCCCGCGTTACCGTCATCGGTAGAACGTGTTTCACTACCGATTGTTCTGTGATTGTTTGTGCTGCAACAAAAATTAAGTATTAATAATAAAAAAGAGCGTATGAGCACACGTGTCCGAAGTGAAACTTCTTTGGTAAGACTCAAAGATACCAAAATCGTCGCCTTACTCCACGACTGTTCAGTATTGCCATGACGCGGTCTTGAAATTTTACCCACAACGCGCCTAAAGAAGTTTCACTTCAAAAATAACAAATGAAAAGTTATCTAATTAGTGTCTAATTATGCATTACTTCACAAATTACAATACGATTACGTCAAATTAAAAGTTGTGTGAGAATGAGAGTTGTATGTGTGTGTGTGTGTAGATGACAGAAAATGTGTGTGTTATATTAAAAAGTTATTGAGTCTGAAGAAAAGGTCTTATTTACGTTATATGGTAATATTTTTATAGAAATGATGTAAAAATCAAACGTATCGTTTCTACTTTCAAAAATGTCAATCGTGCAATGGAGTAAAAATCTATAGTAGCGCTAGAATTCCCGGCTATCTTACAAAAATAATAACAAACAGTGCATATAAAATATATATAACAAGTTATCCAATTAGTTAACAGAGGAATCTCAGTCAATAAGTCAAGATAACGATTTGCAAACGAGCCGAAACTAAGGGGATGACTCCGCAGAATTTCAGCTGACGTGTGCTATGACAGCTCAACATTTTGTAAAGTTATTTGTATGGAAAAGTTTGTATTAGCATGATGTGTATATAATGTTCTTTTATTAATGGAAAAAATATACTTGTGTTAAAAAATTTGTAGTAATAGATGCGGAATAATAAAAAAGTGCAGTTTCGTCCTCCTAGCTTTCGCGTGATTTTAGAATTGAAAATTAAATCTACATAATCTTAGTAAATTATAGTATACAGATATTAATCTAGGCAATGATACAGTCATTTCAATAAAATTAGAGTTTAATTTTTTTTTAATAAAACACAATTTACTCTAGAGGCAACAATATGAAGTAACTACAATCAAATTAATTCAGCAATTTTGTCTGTAACATTAATAAGAATCATTCCATCCATACGGATGTATAATATAAGCAGAACTAATACGTTTATGTTGAGAAATCACGCGCCATATTGGAAAATTTGAAACAAACAAAATTGGATATAAAATAAATGGTTGTAAAGATAGTTTCATATTTCCCTCTAAAATGATGAATGTTCTTCAAGGAGAACGGAAATTAAACCTTATTTTGTGCTTTTAAAGTACCTGGATGATATATGTCCTGCGTTTAGGTTTCATTTATTAAAGTTTAGTGACAGACTCATTAGTCCCCTGGATCCTAGGGTCTTTAGGGACGTTTCTAGTTTGCTAATTATTAATTGTTTTTTGTCTTGTTCAGTTGACACACAACACACATGTTGTGGTAGTTTTATGTGAAGCTTTATGTGATTTCTTTGCCATTTATTAGAGTGCCAATTACCTAAGACCTTTCTAAGATTTCTACTAACTAGTAGTAAATAAAAAAAAAAGACGTGTGGCACTCGGGGACTGCCGCGGTAAAGCTATTGCATGCTATGCCTTCAAGCCACACCTCCGCGCCCTTCGGAGTGGGGAGCGTGAGGTTTTTCGTTACGCAATTTCTGGATTCGGTCCCCGCGCTCAAGGCCCGCGATAGAAGCTATGCAATAGCTTAAAAATAAGGTATTGAATTGAATTTTTTACACTAACTTATAGTAGAATGGCATACTCCACAATTTCCTACTAAAATAATTTAATGATCTAACTAATTGAATCAGTGGTTAATGTTTGGTTTTCTGTATTTTGTTGATTCTAAATCACTTCTAAATGAAGTCTGGTTGAAGAAATAGGTAAGTCTTTAGTCAGTGTTTTGACTTTCTGTGTTATCACATACATACAGCTTTTCATTCCATCCTAATAAAATTTTCCATATTCTACATTGTGTAGAATCTGTTTTTGTATAGTCTCACAACACAATAATATCTAAAGTTGCCATGTCACATTTGTCCCTTGAAGCCTTACAAAAGATCGTACACCTTTCTCATGGCCAGAGTATTATCAAATAAACAAGATAAGGCACTGTATTTTACATCAAAACAATTAGGTATGTGAAATTGTGAAACGACGCAAAATATTTTACCGTAGTTTAGTAGAAATTGCAATATTTGTCGGTCTGCCAGGACACAGAAGGCTGATCACATATTTGATACTTGTCCGTAAAGAAAATCGATCAGTAAAAAAAATTAAAATGTATGTACCACACAGGGCTAGTAAACATTTTATATTAAAGTTCATCTCTTTTAAATATTAAAAAATAAAACTATTTACCTTTAATCATGTATGTATGTTCAAATTACCTATTATATACATATTTGAAGAGACAATTACAATCTTACATAAATAACGTGTATACTGTATACTCAAACAAACATTTGAACAAATACGACCCTTTAACACCCTTGAGGCTGTATAATTAGAGTTGAGACACGCAAATAATTATATCTTTACGCCGAACAAACATAAGTTATTAACCAAATTACGTACATACTTAAATTAAAAAAAAAAATATTTTTCGCAAATGTATTAAAATTGTATTTAATTTCATTTAAGTCATTTGTACCGAGACACGATTTAATATAATAAATCCGAAAGTAATTGAACAACTGAATTGATTTTGATGAAATTTGTTTTTTGAAGAAAAGACATAGGCTACCTACTCAAGAAAACTGAAAAAATTGATTTCTGTGAAATAGATGAAAAAGACGCGGCTTTCTCGCAAAAAAGTGAAGAATCAGCAAGTGATGCCGCGGCAGAAAGCAATGGTACTTAAATTGTAACGAAAATAAAAATACACGAAAGATCGATAAACATTACTTAAATAAAAGCTTTTGATACAAGTTACGTCTTCAAAGTAATATTCGGTTGATTTAAAAATAATGAAGGCTTCATCCAAAAACTGCTGAGTCGATACTCGATATCGATACCCGAGATTAAAACAAAAACCTTCCAAGTTAAATAAAATATAAACAGAAAATAGTGATGTTCGTCCGCCCGTAAAGATTTATCGATTGATTTATTTTCGGCGATTTTGATTAACGGTGCAAAATAAAGCAAGACCTGACCCGAACCTTTTCTAATCTGATGCGATAAGAGTGTAGTGATGGAAACATCGATATATTATAGTGAGCTGTCGATTTTTTTATTGTTCGAAGTATATTAGCAAATGAGATTTTTATTTAGTAGGGACGGTAATTTTTGAATAAATAATTTTCATGTGAAAACTAAAAACATTAACGAATAAAATAATAAATAGGTGTATTGGTTTAGAATTATCATAATTATACATAATCAAATAAAATAGATAATTCGAGTTACGCGAAAAATAAGTGTAAAAGATAAAAATCTTATTGTCTAGTAACACTGAATTACATTTTAACATTGTTTTACAAGATAGTATTATATTATCGTAATTATGGTTAGTAATAATTTTATTATGTATATTTACAGTATCGTTATTATGAAATAATATTTGTGTTACAGCTGAATAATTCAGAAAGGAATTCTTTCTTTTATAAATTTCCACTAGAAAGGTTTCAAAATATGAAGTGAAATAACTTCAATAGTTATTTCACTAGAAAATAGAAACAAATCCATAAACAAGCGGACATAAAACAGAGCCGTATCTAAAACGGAACAAAGCTATAACACATGAAAAATTTAAACACGTGGAATGAATAACAATTCTATCGATATATTTTATCGACTACCGAACTGCACTAGAGCGTAAAACGGAAAATCTAAGTCAATGAAGTGAAAATTTGTTCGCATCTGTTACCTATAGCACAAGGATTCATGAAATATGTATACTTAGCTTGGAGAAACAGCATTGTATTAAATGTATTCTTAAAAGATTGCCGAATACAATCCTGTATTGCCTTTTGGTGTTGGTGAAGAATAAATGTAATTCGAGATGTGATTGCTCTTAATGCTCCTATAAAAACCGATTTCTGATGATTTTAATTTATATGTACATGTTATACTTCCCTATCAAGTGTTATTTTCGTATATTTTTATACTTGTTTAAAACTTATAAGAACATCTGACGATTTGTTTTTTATATGATTTAGGAATATTTTTTTAAGTTATAATAAAAGTTAATTATATTTCAATTTCATATTACAAGTAATAAGTAATAGTAATAATACCTATTACCTACATAATTACTTATTGGACTCGTACACGTCTAGAAGAGACAATAACTTCTGTAGGATTTGTTCTAATTCGATTTATTTCGGTTCGAGAAACGAAGTAATTGATACCATGTCGCCAATAATGTTGTTTATTTCCAAAAAAATCTACTGCGTAATAGAAATACGTTTATTTGATATCAATTGGAATATATGAAATAATATGTTATTGCGTGTAATATTCTGAAAATGTGTTTACGTGTGTTTTTATAAGGTTTGAATATATCGATAAATAAAAATAAAAAAATAATATTATATAAAAATTGTAAAATTGATTAGGTACCTACTGTAAATGTTGTTGTATTGTTTTAATTCTTGAAGTAAATGTCTCTAAACCTAATTCATCTCAGTTAATGAAAATTAGTGGGTATCTACTAAATTTAATAAGTTTTATAAGTAATTGTGTTCTAAGAAGTCATTAAAATTCCAACCAAATCGATCTATTTTTGCATAAGACTTTCCTAAACATACATTTAAAAAAGCCACAATGCTCTCGAAGATTCAAAATAAACATAATATTTATTTATGTCGCTCGAAATGAAATTCCTTGTTGAATGGAGACGTAGAGGATTGTGAGAGTCACGCCCTGTTGGTATATGCTTGGATGGCGGTATGCGGAAGGGAAGCAATTTTTATTTATTTATTTAAAGTGCTATTATGTGTGATGTAGTTGTAATAGAGAAGAGAAGTTTTTGTTTTGTTATATTTTTGAGTGGTGGTGATTGTATGCAAAAGGGAGACATTTTTTTGTATTTATTTTTCGATAAAATAAGTGCCACCACTTAAGAACACAAAGACCACTCTTTGGTGGAAAATATAATTTCTTATTTAATATTACGGATAAAAGTTTTTGTAGGTATTTATATTAGAAAATTCGATAAAAAATTCCATAAGGTATATTGGTGATACATATTATATTATATTGAAGGCATTTACGACTACATCAAACTATTTCTGAAATAAACACATCTAAAAATAAAATTTATTTTGTATATAATGTATTCAATTATTAATAAGTAATGACAATTCGTTTATTAATTTATCAAATGACAAAGTTATACATTCTAGCTTATGTGCCAATAACAAGTCTACGTCAAGTTATTAGCAATTAATTCCAATACGAAATGCTGTAATAAAATAGTTAATTACTGTAGTAAATAATTAGTAACTATTGTTAAGTAAATAATAAGAAAATTCTTCATTATATAAATTTATCTTTTTCGTTTATTAAAGAGCTATGATATATTAAATACTAGCTTCCCCCCCGCGGCTTCGCCCGCGTTTTCAAAGAAATACCCGCATAATTTCTGTTCCTGTGGGATTTCCGGGATAAAACATTTTTTCTATAGTCTCCATCGAGAATCGAACGCAAGATTTTATTTCATGCGAATACCTAAATAAAGATTTATAATTAAAAGATATACGATTTGTCAAAATCAAGTAGGTAATAAAGCACACAACATGGCAAAGTTGTTTAGTTCGCCAACTTCATAGATTTCAAAGCGAAGCATGAAGTATTTTATCTAACTTTGGGAACACCTGCTGAACTATCGGTTCAAATTTAATTAATGAAATTACCGTAAGTTTCGCTCCATATTCATTAATATTGAATCATATATAAGTTATTAATATTTTAGTTAGTTAACGTTCGTTGATTGTATGATTTCCTTTACATGATGTAATTTGTTTTGGATTCGATTCTTTGGTTCGTATGATTCCGTATTAATATCAGTTAATCATTTACTAATTTTATTATTTTAAAATATAATATATATATTTTTTTGTACATAGAATTGTTCTCTCCACGTATCGCTTGGCTACATATATCGTGGTTCCCGTATCACAATGCGGATTTGTCGAATGTGTGTTCCATCACGATAGGTGCAGTGGAACCCAGGACGGTTTTTAAAACGATACTTTTAAAATAAGACCTCAAATTGATTATCATCCCGTTTTAAAGCAGTAATATTTCCAGTGTGGAAAAGAGATGATGTTATTTTATTGGAAGTAATTAAATAAATAATATATAACTAATTTATTTGTCTCTTCACAGCAATATTAGCACAGGTATACTGTGGAATAAGTATTGCTTTAAAACGTGATGGTAACCAACCCCACCGAATGATACCGAATGATATTGACAGCGAGGTATTTCTAGACTATTTCACTGTTACATAAAGCCGTCCAGCAAGAACAGTCGAACGGAACCTCAGAGAAGCAAGTTTACGCGTCTTATTGCGAAAAATCTTCAGTTTTCACAGCGATTCATTTTAAATTCAATGATTCCGAAACCTCTTAAGTTTAAACTTTGTTTGCTTGAATATTTCTCAAATGAAATATGTTGGACGTGCCCATATTGCTTTTGGGATTGTGTTTGCTTTGTTTTAAGCTAGATATTTTACCGCGGTTTTGGTTGATGACCTTTTGGTTTACCAATCTACATAATATTATATTGTAAATAAATAGCTGATGAATATTTCCAAACCCAATCTATCTTTATGTTCATGTTCATCAAATTTTTATCAAATTGTAGCAAATCAAATCAAATTTTAGCAAACAAAGCACAAAATATGTTTCACAAGAAAATGTGTGCGAGTTCAAAATTCCTGAAGTAATATACTTATCTACCTGCTATGTATAATAATATTTTTTTATATTGGTGTAAGATTTAATAAAATTAATGACTAATTCACTTTATCTCTTTATTTTAATTTCATTTATTCATCATCATTTACCTATTTATTTTACCTACAAATACTACTAGAATAACATACATTAATTATAGACATACAATATACACACTAAGGTAAGATAGCTAGTGCAAACAGCCGGTTTCACTTGCATATCACTGGTTTACTACGTAATTGCGTTCTGGGCTAAGCGCTTTGTCGTGAGATTCTAAGTGGGGTGGTACAAGGGATACGATGTAGCGATTTTGTTATATATTATTTACTAGCGGTCCGCCCCGGCTTCGCCCGTGGTACATAATATTTACGTTTTCTCTACATAAGAGCCATCCTCGTACTTCAAGGAATATAATAAAAAAAGAATTATCGAAATCGGTTCAGCCGTTCACACGTGATGCCGTGACAACGCGAAACGGGTTTCATTTTTTTATATATACGTATATATATAGATCAAGATATTTATTAAACAGGCTAATATCACAGTATTGCAATATATTAGGAAATATTATATTGTAATACTGTGCTAATATGTGCGGCAAGTGGTGGGTAAAAAGATATATAAAAGCAGTTAAACATAATATTTTGCTATGTCTTTAAACTACAGTTTGTAATAAAATTTGCCTTAAGCAATAAATAGGTAATGTGGAACTAGGTATCGTTTTAATTTAATCGTGTACGAGAATTGAGAGCAAATTTGGAGTTTCTTGGCGGTTCTTCTCCATAGATACTGCTTTCCAAATCGGTGGTAATTGTTAAAAATATGCATTGACGATTCGAAAGTGCTTCTAAAAGAAGTATAATTGAATAAATAAATGTTTGAGTTTGAGTTTGAAGGGAAATAATAGATAAGTGCAGACCAATAAAATTGTGTATTCACGTTTATTTCTATGTTGGACGATTTAAACACTAAAACTTAATTCGACTTATTGATTTAAAAACAATTTAAACTATGACACAACATTATCATTAAACCTACGTTTAACTATCAGTTAAAATAATACTTAAATTACTTCATATTTTGTACCACAGCTGAAACTTAGTAACATTTTAGCAATGTTGACCGAGACTAAGGAGTTATCTTAGGTTCATAGTTATTGTGGTCGTGTCACTCGTTATAGACTGATTTAAATCTAGCTTTAGTATTCACTTCTAGATATTGCTATTAAGAAAATTGAATCCTTTATTTATAATATTATACTGAGAAAGGACTTAATTTTTAAAGGTTTGTAAGGAATAAACAAAAAATGTATTAGTTACATAGATTTCTTAAATTATTTCACCAGCGGAAATCTACATTATTCCTGAGTAGCAAAAGCTCAATTTTAACTGATTTAAATGCGATGCTTAATTTTGTAGAAAAGAAAAAGAAACGAAGAAAAATCTTAAGCAAAAATAGTACCTACTTACTAAGATTTCGTCAATTTTTTCGAATACGGATACTTTTAAGTCTATAATTCCATAAACTAGAATTGTAATCATATCATATAAATCACAATTCTCAACTATGTAATAAACATTTGATTTAATTAAAACATCAAAGCAATGATTTAATGAAGTATTTTAATTGGATGTGATCTAATTCCCTCGGATGCAGTCTGCAGATAGCATTAAATTAAAAGTGCAGAAGATATATCAACCATTATATGTAAATTATCTCTATTACTATCTAAGATCGGGTGAAAATATCGGGTTAAAATATCAATGATTACTCGTGTTTTAATGTCTATTATTTTAACTAGTTTTTCCGCATGGTTTTATCCGCAAATATGAATCCAGTTTGATTCTAGAGTTATCAATTATTTAACACCGAAATAATTATCAAAATCGAACCAGTAGTTCGTGAGATTAGGGCGTTCAAACAAACAAACAAACTCTTCAGCTTTATAATATTAGTATCGATTTTTATACTATTTAACATTAATAGTAAATTTATAAACAGTACGATTAGCACCTACTGCACATTTCAAAGACACTAACCTGTAAATCAAGTCACTCACACATTAAATAATTATGAGAAATTACGACTATCCAAGACCTAATTAGAACTAGTTTTAATCCAGTATTTCACATTTCCACAGGGACTAAACTCAAGTGTCCTTAAAGGCGGAAACATACTTACGTGTCGTGGCGTGTCGTGACGCTTACTGTCGTGACGGTGAGTGTGCACACTATCGTGTCGTGTCGTGGCGTACTCTGGCGTTATTTCTGAACAGTATTTGACGAACCTTTGCAGCGTTCAAACATAAATAATCTTTTCTTCTGATTCGGATAGTGATTTTGATGAAGACCTTCAATTTCTCTTAGCAATGAAACTTCTTAAGAGCAAAAAAAAGAAAAGAAGATCCTGGGTTCACCCTATAAACAGAGGGAGACAAGACAAAGGTGAATTTCATCGTCTTGTTAAAGAACTGGAGAGTGACGATGAGAAATGAGAAATCTATGAGATCGTCAGTCATTTTTAAAATTAAAATTTAATTCCCGCTAGATGTTTGCGCCACGAGCCACGCGCCAGTATAGAAACACATTTTTCTGTTGTGCCGTGTCGCGCCATAACCCCCACCACCGCTCTGGCGCAATCGGTGGCGAGCAGTCCGCGCCACGACAGAACGCGTTGCGCCACGACACGACACGCAAATATGTCCCTAACCATATTAAATGTATGAAACCGATATGCTCCTGGCGCGCCACGACACGCCACGACACATAAGTATGTTTCCGCCTTAAATTTAGTCTTTAATTAAAACAGTTCATTAAATATAACGTTTTCACTCGTGTTAGGAATATTGTGGTTTTTGCAAGCGAGAAATATCATAATTTCACGGTTAAATATGCAATTATTTTAAAGTGTTACTTGTATTGTTTTCGCGTATTTAAATGTTATAATAATAGGACTAATTTTTCGCTTTTATTATAAGATTATAGTTATATATACCTATATTATCAAATTACGTTATTTTTTTTTATTGATTTATTTTTAGTAAAAATGGCTAATACTGAAAGCTTTAAAACTAAACACAACTTCATGAATTATGTGATAATTTCATTACCATAAAAATATAACCTTAAAGGGCTAAATGAACGAATTTGTAAAGCGACCTTCAAACAAAACAACAAGTTGTTCAAACTGAAACGCATATGTGGTATTTAATCCATCTAATCGTGCAAACACCAAGAACCGACAAATAAAAAACAAAAAACAAAACCGATCAATCAGCCATCGCTATGACGGGACAACACGATCAAACTCGCCCATTAAATTTGAATTTCAATCGAGATCCGAATGACAGACACAGCGGTGTCCAACATGTATTTAATTCTAGTATTTAGAGCTAGCGCGCAAGAGCAACTTTTGTCTCCGCAACTATTTTGTCTCTCCC
>CAJQZM010037257.1:9264-27001 GCA_907164665.1 Colias nastes | reverse complement strand
TAGCGCGCAAGAGCAACTTTTGTCTCCGCAACTATTTTGTCTCTCCCGTCAACTCTATGGGCTAGTAAGAAAGTGCGCGCACGTAGCGACGCAACTCCCCATAGAGTTGATGGGAGAGACAAAATAGTTGCGGAGACAAAAGTTGCTCTTGCGCGCTAGCTCTTATAGTACAAAATTGCAATTTACTAATATCATCAATGCGAAAGTAACTCTGTATATAAGTATTTCGGTCTGTGTGTCTGTTTCCCTTCTTCACGCCTAACCACTGTACCGATTTGGATGTATTTTTTTTTATTTCAAAAGGACACCCTCATTATAATAAGATAGATTATAATATAACAAAGTAAGTTATAATTATATGTCAATTACAACCTAACTAATCAGTATTTTCAAGTTAATAAATTGTTTATTTCGTACTAACTACTAATCATATCAAATAGTTAAAAGTAAAAACCTTCCTAAAACTATTCATCATTTGTCACTTTTCCATTTATATTTGGTCCATTGAAAAGTTACATTTGGGGTTGCATTTTTTAGAGGACGCAATTTTATTTTTTTGATGTGTAGGGGTGGTCAGTGTGAAGCTATCACCAAGTTTGTGGGGTCACCACCCTTGTCCCACGGCCACCATCTTGAAAATAGCGGTTGATATGGTTTTTACGATATATCTCTTAAACTATTTATTTGATAAAAAAATTTGTTTACATTATTTGTTGCAAATTAAATACTCTACAACTTTGATCCTGCAACTTTTTGTCGTAGAACTATAAATAAAAAAGTTATAAGCGAAAATGTTCAGAAATTAGAGATATTTATATTTCTCAATAAAACTTTTTTTTATAATTTTACGTAGAAATGATATTTGACCATTTTTGTAGATGCATTGCAGAGAGTACTGAAAAATAGTACTCACTTCAGAGCGCTGTAAAACCTTAGTTATTGACGTTATGAAAAAATGTTGTACATAAAAGTTGTTCCTCGAAAAACAATCTACAAAAATGGTCTGATATCATTTCTTCGTAAAATTATAAAAAAAAGTTTTATTGAAAAATATAAATGGCTCTAATTTCTGAACATTTTCGCTTATAACTTTTTTATTATATAGTTCTACGACTAAAAGTTACAACACCAAAGTTGTAGAGAATTTAATTTGCAACAAATAATGTTAACGATATTTTTTATCGGTTAAATAGTTTAAGAGATATATCGTAAAAACCATTTCAACCGCTATTTTCAAGATGGCGGCCGTGGGACAAGGGTGGCGACCCCACAAACTTGGTTTTAGCTTCACACTGACCCCCCCTACACATCAAAAAAACAAAATTGCGTCCTCTAAAAAATGCAAGGTTAGGGCTAAAAATTGTAACATTTCAATGGATCAATTTCAAACTTTGAGAGCCACTAAAAATAATAACAAGGGACACACTGACTTTATTTCATCTGTGCTGTCATTAGATTGGCGCCAAAAATGAACTTTGACAGTTATGACGTTTGATTTGGCAGTTTTTTTCAACGGATTAGATACTTTTCCACAGATTATTTTAGTTTTTATGACTATTTAAACTGTTCATTGCTATTTTTTAACAATGATTAAGTATAATTAACGATCGAAGAATAAGTTTTTAATTAGGTAAGTACATTTTTTTCTTAGATATTTCGTAAGATAATTAAATTAATAGTACAAGAAGATTATTTACCTAAACTTAACTACATTTTACTACATTAAAAATATTTGATTTTTAATAATTCCAAGTTCTGATTAAATTATGTTTACAATAGTGTTCATGTAACAATAATTTATATTATACAATTTACGACTTAAAGATTTCAACCAATTCATAATAAACTATAAAAGCTTTTAAAAGTTAAAACGAGTGTATTCCAAAATAATACAGCCACTTTTAATGTCAGCCAACTCTCTATAAATATTCCGATCAATTCGATACCTTTTATTTCATTCTATTGTATCGGAATTCTACACAATTTTTCCTTTCCCATTTCGGCCAATGTTTGAAATTCGTTACTTTCATGCAATTTTTGTGCTTTTTGGGGTTCCGTAGCCAAAGGTAAAACGGGACCCTGTTACTGAGACTTCGATGTCTCTGTCCGCGCGTCTGTCACAAGGCTGTCATAATATTATGTATTATAAAATTTACTGTGATAGTAAGATAGTTCAAATTTTTAAATATATTTCTGTTGCCGCTATAACAAGAAAATTTTAAACAAGGTTAAGCAAGGGTTGGTGCGGTCATAAATTGGATGGGTGAATTTTTTTGGAGAACATGCGAATGTACGGAACCCTTGGTATCGCGAGTCCGACTCGCGCTTGACCGATTTTTTCTATAAAGTAAACTAAGTGAAAAATATTCGGACGTTTGATGTGAATCAGATGTGTGACAGTTCATTCCATACATTGAATTTCTTTTTCAAAATGGCCGCCATAGTTACGTGACAAAACATGAATTCGTCTGAGTGGGTTTTTGTATTTATTACTAGCGCTTTTTCATACGGTTTGATGTAAAAATATCGTTGGTTGTAGAAAAACTGTTTGGATTTTAGTTAATAATATAAAGCAAACGGTTTTTGGGCAATAACTCATTGAAGAGCATTTTCATTTAATAGGTCCGTTTTTAATTAAGTATACTTTTAGGATTACATTATTTCTGATTTTAATATAGGTTTGAATGAGAAAATAAGATATAACAACGCTATAAATTCATATAAAGTATATACTTTGGAAGAGAATTTGGAAAAGTTTTACAGGATAACTCTGAAAACTTTTGAATCGTCATAACTAAAACATACTTTTACGACTATTCAAAAGCGCGTTTAAATAAACCTTACCTACGAAATAAATTACTATTGAAAACCTACTATCAAAACTAAACACATGCTATTACTGGTTTCGTCTACAAAATTCCTATCAATTAGTGTCCAGCTTGTATATAGACTGATGAATGCAAACACAAGAACTCACTCCGTTATTCATGTCCCAATTGATTTGATAGATTCATGCTAAAACTGTCTATCTGAATTTCTGATATCTATGCTAAAATAAGCAAACTATGCTATACTAGTCGTTTGACCCGGGTTCACTCGGTATAGAAAGCATAGCTAATGTAATCGGTAAAGATGTACAATATGTATAATATTTTTAAGATTGGTCGAGTAGTTTTTGAATTAAATCGTGGCAAACAAACAAAAAAATCAAATCTTTCCTTCATATAAGTTCCGCCTTTATAACGGCATATTATCTATGTATATGTATATCTGTGACTCCTGTATAGCTGTGTTAATTACTATGATTTATCGTAGTAGCTAAAATTATAAAATATAAATTCATACAATATACGAGTAAATTATGCGTATTTCAATTATGCATTCCTTTTTTTATTTACATCTCTTACAAAACAGATTGAATTTCCAGCCCTTTCGTAAAAAAAAAAAAAATTAAAACTAGATTCAATAAAAGGCCTAGACTTTTACTGACATAGGCCATATTTCAGGCACGAAATTTCATTGTAGAAAATTTTGAAGACCCTTTTGAATTTCAAATTAACGTATAAAATGCAGATTTTCCTTTGACGATACGTTCATTATCAAAGACGGGTTCAGGTGGGCCTATTTGTAATGTATTATCATTTTAGGGTTCTTTGGGAATATAAAATTAGTTTGAAATAAGAAATTGTTAAAAAAATCTAGTTAGAATTGTATGAAAAGCAAATATAACATTGTTTTGCAGCAAGTATCATAATCCTCAAATAAATAACTCGATATTTATTCAATTCAATTTAATCCGATTCGATTCCTTCAATTTTTATAACAGATTTGAAGAAAAATATATAATGTGTTGAACAGCTTAGCAATGTTGTACTATAGGTATCAGAATAATAAAAAAGCTATAGAAATACTATAGCTATAATTGTCCGCTGTTTCTACCACAAGTGCAACTATTATCACATCTAGTTAATCAATAGATTAACCCTTAACCACCTACCACCCGTCTACCAGACGGAAGCTACTTTAAAATCACAAATATTTTTACGCCCTTACACTGTACAATCCCGCGCGTTCAAGTACCTTCTCCCCGCGTCCCTCAGTGTCGCGCATGCGCTTGTCGACGCCGGAAGTGCGCCTGATTACCTGTGGTGAGTAAAAAACTATCGCCGAGTGTCTCGGAGACGGGTGGTAGGTGGTTGCGTGACTAAACTCAAGTGTTCCTTTTTTTACTTTTTCAGTGAAATATGGCTTTACGAGACAAGGATATTGAGAATTTGTTAGATAATGAGTTGTCAGATGAAGAGGATCTGCCTAACGATGAATGCAGTGAAGTTGAAAGTAATATTGGCGAACAGGAAGTAGTAGAAGAAGATTGCGGATCGGATTCAGAAATTGATGTTGAGGAAGATCTGGCGTCATCGGAAAAAGGTAATAGCGAACCATCTCCACATTCTACTGATCCTGTAACTGCAGACTCTGACTTTTCATCGGAAGACGATATTTGTTTCGAGTGTAAGGCACCCATTTGCCTCGAATGCTCTAATAAACTGTGCAGTAATTGCCGTGAAAAAATGTAAAGTTTATGGTCTGCAATTTTGTTGATTGAGTTTTTCTAGAACGTAACTAAAAATTTTCTTATTATTGTTGATTATTGAATAATTGAAAATTAGTACTAAATAAGCATTATCTTTTTGTATTTTTTTTTATGGATCTCATTATCCAAAGACTGTATTTTTGTAGCAACAAACGTAAGTTGGTTTTTGTTATTTAGTTTATGGAAAACGTAGTCGTTTTTATTTTGTGTTTCTTATTATAATACATAGTTTCTAACATAATTAACATGTTTTTTATTTTCCAAAACCTCTAAGTTATCAATATTGTACATGGCGAGGGTAATTTGACACACACGTCTCTAAGACGGGTGGTAGGTGGTTATGTTACAAAAATAGGAGGTAGGTAGTTAAGGGTTAACAAGAGTGTGCGTGCCAAAACATTCCATAGTCGAGTGAACAAAATCCACCATAAACAACTTCCTTCACTAGAACCGAACAGAAACTTACGTTTATTAGCACAATATTCAGTGTTCACTCAACCGCAAACTCAAATAAATAACATTTAAAGCACACCCGGCAAACAGACACTTTGTATTCTAAAACAGTACGAAAACAATAAAATGGGAATCGAACCGATTGTGGTAAACATTTTAAAAGAAAATTTTCACACTCCATGATAGATACGCACTGTGTTGAGAGATATCTACTTGAAATTTCTATAAATATTATAAATTTCATAGTAAATTTAAGCTACATGTAAGATATAAGAAATATTTTCAGCATAGTTTTGAAATTAATACAAAGATGAATAGTATGTTCTTATCAGGATGTAGCAATTTGTGGGATATTATTTTTATGAAGTTTTGATAATCTTTCCAGCTCTAAAAAATAACAATACTGATATGAAATTGATGCCAAATAACTGGCATGATAGGGTGATATTACTTTACAGAAATTTCTATATGAACTCTTTAATATAGAAATACCTTCATAAATAAAAATATGCAGTTAAGAATTGATAAGCGCATGTGATGTCGAAATTCAAAACATTATCATTATAATGGTGATAATAAAAGGGAAATTATAAGTCTAGCCACAAAATTATTTATCGGACACGTGATTAAACTTCTAATTTTATAACTAAGCAACGGGATAAAGACATAGCCTCTAATAAACTAATTCGTCTTTTTTACAACGCCCACTAAATATTCTATAGAAAGCGTCAAGTAAAGATCATCAATTATTGTGACTCGTCGTTCTTATTTATGCATTGCCACCTAATTTACTAATTCGGCCACGGATTTTACATCTCGTCACCATTTTACGTTTTACAGCGTCAACACAATGTCCTCAAAAAAATATAATTCAAGCTTCTACAGAAAGCATCATTTAGTCATCATCATAGAAGGTAACTAGTGGCTAAGATAGTATTATTTAGATGCTCGTTAATTGTTTAGAAGGCAAAATACATTTTTGGGGGCGAATAATGATATTAAAAAGAAGCCTGTTTAATTAGCACCCATAATAAGATAGCTATTGATATCTCAAGCACAGTGTGTAAAGCGAGCGTGCTTGTAGACTGCAAATCGATAGGTTTTTAACAAATTTTCCAACGTTTTAAGCTATTGCAGAGTTTGTTTAGAGTTTGTTCTTGTTTACGAGCACGCTGCTTACATCGAAACAAGTGCTAACTTCATTCTATTTTGAATTTTAATGCTTTATATGTACCTTGTAAAAAATATATATATTTTAACGACTGATTGATGAGATTGATATGTAGACTTTACAAAAGGTTATTAGCAAATGCTACTTAACAAAACTTGATGTGAAATATAAGGTGCGAATGTGGTTACAAGCACAAAAACATCTGTTACATAATATCTACAAAACATTTGCCTTATGATAAATGCCCTATATATAAGAACCCTTTCTGCAGTGGAACGAGGTATTTTAACATTGATGATGTTGTGACAAAACCTTCAACATTCCTTGCTAATTAACAATGTCAGCCAATTACGAGCAAGAAGCAAACATCAAAGTTCAAATTCAACCGTAATTATTTGGGCCATGCACCAACTAATCCAACGTTTCTGTTATCTAGCTATAAATTACAAATAGGCAACTCGTTTGCTATTCACGCTTAATTTCGTCCGCAGTTAGGTCATCTAGATTAAAGCTTCGGTTACGTTTGAATTTGGTTTTGTGGATATGATTTGGATTCATATTTAGTTGGTATTAAATTTGTAGAATAGGTGATTGACTTAGTCTGATCATGCTTGTGCTTTTCTATGTTTTATACGCTTTTATTAGCTTCACTTCACCTGTATGTTTGTATGTAACTGTCTCCTTTATATCGATTTAGTCGATTTTGTACTAATTTAATTCAAATTTTGTACACTTATCAAGAATTGGTGACAATACAATAATTTCATATTTTATACTACATTTATTATTGTTTTTTCTGTATATTTATTTATATCGTGCTGATAATTAATTGTATCTTGCTTACCTTGACCTGTATATAAAATTCTGCATTGGCTATACCCCTCGGAAATAGATTGACCGATTTTTATGAAATTTACTTTGAATATTCTGTTGTATATTTGTATTTTCCTAGTATATTTTGTATTTAGTGTATGTATTTTCTATACAATGATAAGTATTATTGAGTATTTGTTGTGTTCCTTTAATTATTCCATGTTTTTTTCTACAGGTATAACTTACCATCCAGTCTTTCCTTGCCATTAAAGTACCAAGTGACCTTGGGCTGCGGCTTGCCATCCACCACTATACAAGTCACGTTCACCCGGGCTCGCTCAAGCAGTGGGCCGTAGGTTTCACCGTCTGAGAGCTGCTTGCCGTCACCGGTTTTGACTTCTATGGATTTCGGTTTTACTGTGGACGAATAAATTATTTTAATTAATATTGATTTTGGATTAGTTTATAATAGAGTGGGTGTTATCATGAAGAACATTTGTTTGTTGAAAACTTGAAATCAAATTCAATAGTTTCGGTGACAAATGAAAGATCATTTTCAATACTAGACTAGACTAGAACAATGACTATACTATTTGTACTTCAAATTCATATATTTCTATTGAAAACTTAAATCTATATTACAGATTTTGTTATAATACCTATGTAAATAATTTACTAATAATTATTATTAGATCATATTTTTCTATTAGAATATAATATTTATTCACATAATTCTTTGAAATTTTATTCGCGAAGTGAACAAGAAACAAAAACTGCAATCTTATTTCACTAAAAATAAAATACAGCAATATAAAAGATTCATTTAAAACTCGAAACCTCATGTCTAAGATATTTTAAGGCTAAAATAATATAACCGAAAATATCTCGGTGAGATTAATAAAAACTTATACAAGATATAATCCAGCGGAATGAAGCCAACTTTTAGAATATTTCTACACATAACGAGTGGATCTGGAAACGTGACCCACATCCTCGATCTAGATATAGGCTATAAGTTTTATCCGTGACTTCACTTGTATTAACGTTATGTCGAATACTGAGTCTAGTTAGAACCTTATTATTGCTACGGATATAATTTTTCAATGAGCGTCGTGCAATGCCTTGAAATTGAATCAGACAGAGCTTGAGATATTTTAAGCTACTGCATAGCTTCTATCGCGGGCCTTGAGCGCGGGGACCGAATCGAGAAATTCCGTAACGAAAAAACCTCACGCTCCCCACTCCGACGGGCGGAGATGTGGCTTGAAGGCATAGCATGCAATAGCTTTACCGCGGCAGTCCCCGAGTGCCACACGTCGTTTTTTTTGTGTATTATAATATTATTATGCTACCAGATTTCCGCCCGCAGCTTCGCCCGCGTTTCCAAAGGGAAACCCGCATAGTTCCCGTTCTTGTGGAATTTCCGGGATAAAAAGTCTATGTCTTAATCTGAGTCTTCAGCTACCTATATACCTAATTTAATTGTTATCGGTTCAGTAGCATTTACGTGAAAGAGTAACAAACATCCACCCTCACAAACTTTCGCATTTACAATATTAGTAGGATGGTAATCGTTACACATATTATGTAGGTAAATTTAGTGAATATTGTTGGCTCTAGGTATGTATGTTGGGTACGCGTCAGTCAAATATTATAGTAAACAAATTAATTTTTTAAACGCGTCATGGCATTTCTTCATTAACACAACGCATCGTTTTCATTGGAACTACGCCACGAATTCCGCGATGTGGTTATTTAACCATTTTTAACTCAATGAGCGTTTTCGATCTTTGAGCGTAACTTACCTACTCATAATTAATTGCTAAACTATATCTAAAATAACAATCAGTGAGTTAAAACGATTTAAATATCTATTCGAACTTTGAACTTGTTTCCAAAGTAAACTACTTGATAGTTTAACTTTTTAATTGACTATTTCAAGCTAGGATAGACCTGTAAAAACAATTTACTTGATCACGTTCAAAATTAAACGGATTTTCTTCATTTTAAATCCATCATTACAGACTTCATTAAGCTCCAGTAATCGTATTAATACATAAGTACATTGCCTCGATTGCAATTTTGAAGGACCAAAAACTGAAGCTAATGAACTTTAAGCTTCATAAGTATGCCTTGTCATTACTCCTGACTGATAAATACACTTGGAGAGAAAAGCGATTTTCGATATTTTTTATGTGAAATATGTGCCAATTATTTTTGGAGTGTGGAATTTATGAATATTTTTGAAGTGAAAACTTCTTTAGCTGCGTTGGGTATAAAATCTTAAACTCGCGTCAGGACACGTGGCCTGATCGAAAAAGCGTAAGACGGATTTTTTTTTTAGCCCTTATATTCCATGCGTAAGACGGATACCATTCCAAAATATCAAACATGCTGAACGTTAATAATCAAGTTTTCACTTCTGCCGGCACTCCCGGAGTGCAACCCGTCTTTTTTTTTTTATATGCAAAGCATTTTTTCATCGTAGAATCCTTTTTCTTTACAGACACAATAATTATTATATTTTAGTTGTAGAGCTACCTAAATCAATTGAAGGAAATTTTAGATAGTTGTGTAGTTTGCGTTGGCTTGCAGTTTTGTATTCTTCCTCGTTTTATAGAAATAAAATAAGTAATAAGATTATGTTACGATTGCCATGCACTGCCATCACACACGTTTGACACTATTTATAAATGAGGCTCTATTTTGCACTTTATCACCATTATTGTATAAAAATAATGAATATTTTCGTATAGCCACCAAATAAAATAGTTCTAAGCGACTTGAAAAAAAAAAGAAGCCGTGTTAAACTCTTCTAATTGATCAATTCTTACTCAACAGAAATGTATTTCGTTCAACAAAAGGGCGATTTCATCAAAAAATCTCCAATACAAGTTATGTCCGTGATTGTACTCTCTAGGGCCAATCATCGTTCCTGCTTTAACGATGTTACCTGATTGCCTTCATTTTATTCGCAATTAAATTCGCTTACAAATTATATTTTTAATTTCGTGATTTTGTGTATTGATTTTATGCTTGTGGTTCGTAGGAAAATAATACAAAATAATAGTTTAAATTTGATCGATTTTGCTTCAAAATCCATGTTTTTACATTATTCACTAAAAGATTAATAGGATACGTTCAAACCTGCTTACCTATAATATAAATGGGGAATTTATGTATGTTTGTTTTGTATCATTAATTTTTTTTCGTAAAATATAGAATAATATCACAGTATTACCATATTTCCTACAGTAGTGCGACGAATGTACTTGTACAGAGAAACGGAGGGGAACTGGCGGGGGTCGGGCGACGCGGGCCGCGTAAGGCAAACACGCTTAGTTTGCCTTACCTAGCGCGAAAGGACGACGCAGTCGTATTTTTTGTGTAATAATTTTATTATACATAGGTACTTACATATTCTATTATGGCGCGCACAAACTGTTCCGTTTACGGATGTAAATCTACATTGAAATCCCAGAAGGAAACAATATTTCAGAAAGATTGTATTAATTGTATCTGTTGAATTAAAATCAAAGCTATGTATATGTTGTCCTCATTATTTTCTAATCAGATTGTACATACCAATGCGAATGCATTACTTAGTTAAATGTTATAATATACAATTAAGAACATCCAAAAATAAAGTGTCCACGTAAATAATATTTAGCAGTGCAATATCTGTAATTATATATTTATGAACAAATAATTACATCAGATTTAATAATCGCAATTATTTTGAATGTACATATGAATAAATGATTTCATCATAATATTAATAATCACAATTGTTTTATTTGCCATTTGTTGCAACCCTAGCGTATTTTCGTGTGGCAGCGTAAGTACCTACGCTGGCGGCGGCATCGCGCGACATCAAAGGCGATTCCTTACTGTAGGAAATAATATTGTAATACTGTGATAATATCATCATCACAAACATTCTTATTTATAATAGAATTACCTTCACTTACCAAAGAATATGTTATCTTCTCTTAGAAACCAATACGTAAAACTAAAAGATAATACGAAAAACTGTAAGAAAGTTAATAAATAATAAAACAGAAGAACTACAATATGAGGGCGTCCCTCGTCATTGTTTCAATAACAGCGTGACAGTTTTTTCATAATATGTCACGCATATAGAGAAAAGTAATATAAATAATTGTTTGTTATTATTTATGTGAAAATTCTCCAAAGAAGAAAATAGTTATTGTTACGTGTAACATGACACCACAACATGATATCTATGAAAAACAGTATTATGCTTGTTTTACAATATAAAAAGAGCGTGTGTGCCGAGCACACGTGTCAGAAGTGAAACTTCTTTTTCAAGATTTGACAAAATCGTTGCCTTAGGTACTCCATGACGTGACGGTATCGCCTTGACCTTGAAATCTAACTATCAACGCGCCTAAAGAAGTTTAACTTAAAAAAAATCTTTAAGAAAGAAGCGAATATTCGTCATTGAATTTTCCGTCTGACACTTCAAAAATACGTCCAATACGGTGTCGAAATTGTAAAATGCAATTCAATAATAGGTGTGAAGGGATCCGTCCTCCACACGACTCAGCAAACTTTAAAATGAGAAAAGTACGCATCCATGAAACGCCTTCCCAGCAATTTCTACTTCTTAGACATTCACAACACCTACACTCTAATCACAACCTTATCGCTTACGCACAAGGCACATTTCACAATACGCTGTCACAAATCTCCATAACTCATTTTTCGCAGAGGACTACAAAAGTTCATGTTTTATCGAAATATTCGAATCGTATATCGGAATCGAGCGATTTATTATTGAAGTTTGTGTACAGGCTATACAAGTTTAAAGTAGATAAGTTTTGTCTATGGACGGTAAATCATAGACGCTCTATACAAAATTGGGACGCTTTTCCTCATTTCTTATGTTGATTAAATGCCTAGCCAAAAAACATTTAACATAGATAAAAAAGAGCGTGTGTGCCGAGCACACGTGTCAGAAGTGAAACTACTGCAAGATTCAAAGATACCAAAATCATCGACATATGACGTGACGGTATTACCATGACGCGAACTTGAAAGAAGCTTCACATCAATAATAGTAATGTGAAGAAAACATTATCATGTTTTTAAAAGTTAAATCAATTTATTATCTGTCAAGCATTTAATATTTATTCAACATAATCTGTGTACATTATGTCTCATTTTCCCGTTCAAAACAAACATAAATTCAACACGCAATAAACAACACAATTAAATAACATCTCAGCCGAATCTAATCCCGATTGCGTGAATTAATTCAAACGGTGGCACAATAAACAATTATACAGTTTACATGGCGCGTAACGAAAGTGACAGATGTCAACACATGTCAGTTTTGGCGGCAATCGTGCGGTGTCATGGCGGCCTGTCAGGTTGCGTTGAGTTTATTTGCTAGACGAATGTGTGGTTATGAAAATTTACGTTTTCTGTATATAATGTTATTGTGTACTCTTATAATATTGAGAGGAAATATTTTTAGTTTTATATCGAATGAATATCTAAGATCACAATAATTACGAGACCGACTTCATATTATACTTAATTAATTTGACGAAACACTAAACCATATTCAAATGTCAGAAGGTACGAGTACGACACGGAAGGCAACAGCTTTTAAATAAAAAATAATTATCAAAATCGATTCACCCAGTCTTAAAGCACATCCAGTCGAAAGTGATGAGGTATCAAACCCAAAAAATAGAGTCAAATTGAGAAACTTTTCCTTTTTTGAAGTCGGTTTAAAGATGTTAACAATCATAAAAATTTCAAATAAAGTGTTTTTTTTTTTCAGAATTTATCGATTTTGATTTAGGAAAGATTTCAAATTAAAGTAATAAATTAAATTTTTTTCACGTAACCCCGTTATTTTTGTTTTAAGCAACTGCACGTATTTTTAATGTTTTGTACTGTATATTCTTCAAATTTTTCAATTGAGAAGATGTTAAGCCTCGTTTTCGTATTATTGTAACAAAGTCAGAAGCCAAAGGATTATAAGAGCCTTTCATTAAGTTTTGTTAAACTTCTCGATGGCCACGTGAGGCGGTTGCTAATATTGTGTATTTATCTTTGATTATGAGTAAGTTGGATTAGGCTGGAGGCACAATGGGTATTAATAATAATAAATTTAAAAGGAAAATTTTTGTATTAAGCTGTTTTAGGTGAAGTAGGATAGCGAAATATTTCTTAGATAGTTGATAATATTATTCACATAGCGTGAAGTTCGAAGCATGAAGCTACACAGAAATAGGTACACGCCTAGTATCTTATGAAAAATACGTAGGTATTTTCTTGCATCCTTATTTCTTTCTAATATTATAAGTAAGATATGCGTTTGTTTGCTTGTGTCTTTTAACCGCCATGAAACATCGCATTTCCATGGGAATTTCCTCATGGTTTTTTTTAAGCTATTGCATAGCTTCTATCGCGGGCCTTGAGTGCGGGGACCGAATCCAGAAATTTAGTAACGAAAAACCTCACGCTCGCCACTCCGACGGGCGCGGAGGTGTGGCTTGAAGGCATAACATGCAATAGCTTTACCGCGGCAGTCCCCGAGTGCCACACGTCTTTTTTCTAAATAGTCTATAACGAATGTGATTTACGCTAAAAAATAACCCAGTGTACCCACAGATTTATGAAGACGTTTGCAGTGTAACTTTTACCGTGTACTCGACTTAGAAGTTTAACGAACAAAATTCCGAATTATCTGAACTTCGATACGTTACAACGACAAGTATGTACAACTCGTACTACATTATTTACTACGATACTTTCTTTTGAATGAAGGCATTAATATTCTGTACTAGCTGTTCCCCGCGGTTTCACCCGCATTGCTCCGCTCCTGTTGGTCTTAGCGTGATGATATAATATAGCCTATAGCCTTCCTCGATAAATGGGCTATCTAACACCGAAAGAATTTTTCAAATCGGACCAGTAGCTCCCGAGATTAGCGCGTTCAAACAAACAAACAAACAAACTCTTCAGCTTTGTAATATTAGTATAGATGTGGCTCTTTCTTAACAGTTAATTATTGCACTAGTTTATCAAATAAGTAAATAGACATAGTTTTATAAAACTAAAGAAAGAAAATACAACTAAATACGTTTTAATATGATTATTGCATTCTCGCCGATCTTTGATAAAAATACAATGTAATATGTGCGTTTCAAGTACCTACCTCGGTAAAAATCGAGTCGGTTGCATACAAACATACTAACTGATACACATAATATAGATGAATCTATTAAAAACCTGCAAATTATAGGTAAGTACTGAAAATGTTAAATCTAAAACTAATCTGCCAAATTCTAAAGATCGATTCAATCTTTCTATACAAAACACGAGCCAAAATAAACAAAGACAAACGTTCTAAACATTCCAGAATATTCCAGACTTATAGAATTTAATCAGAGCTCACAGCAAAATAATCCGGGTTAACGCTTGCCATACGTTAGTTCGTCGGCAAGGCGGGTTTGAATATTCATTGCTTGCTCGAATAGCCGTGTTTACAACTATACTCCTGTATAGCGTTCAAGTGATTTAGGTACAATGCGATTTCTCCTTTCGGCTGGTGTTGATAAATGTGTAAACGCTCTCGTGGTAAGCACGCATGCCGTAATTAATGTTGGGATAATTTATAAGAATTGTTTTGTGAATATTTATTTTTATAGTTGCTTATTTATTTGAGTTGAGTTTTACGAAGCGGTTTAAATTTATATAAGTAAGCTTTTCGCCCGCAGCTTCGCCCGTATAGTTCCTGTTCCCGTATGATTTTCGGGATAAAAAATATCCTATGTGTTAATCCAAGTTAAGTGTGTGCCAAATTTCATAAAAATCGGTTCAGAAGATTTTGCGTGAAGGAGTACCTAACAAACAAACAACAACTACAACAATATACAAATTTCGCATCTATAATATTAGTAGGATATTTTATGAGACGTATGGATACAATATTTTGCCTGAAAACAGAATAAGAATCATGGGATTAGAAAAATGGAATCTTCTTTATTACTTGACTAGAATTAAAATTAATTTTTTTCATAAAATATAAAAAAAATCCTGCTAACTTATTTATAAAAAATATTGACATCTGATTTATTATTCCACGCCAAACTGCCACCAAAACCCAAAAATACAGAATTCACGGTAAATTTCCTAAAAAAAAAAGTTGAAAATACATTCCCAATACATAATTGACATTGAGAACCGGAAGAAAGATGGCGCGACCTCCGTCCGGGGAAATGTCAAAGTTTTCCAACTTCCTGTTATTGAATTTTAAACTAGTTTGCGTTACGGATTCAAATATAAGTTTTTTGAATTCCTATAAACGGGCTTCACATGTTGTATTGGGGTGTATTGATATGTTGTTTTGCGTTTTCATAATTAACAATTTTAGAAGTTACTAGCGGTCCGCCCCGGCTTCGCCCGTGGTACATATTTCGCAATAAAAGGTAGCCTATGTTCTTTCTCAGGGTCTAAAGATTGTCTGTGCCAAATTTCATCAAAATCGGTCCAGTAGTTTATGCGTGAAAACCATACATACATACATACAAACCTTTCCTCTTTATAATATTATTAGAAGTTATATGAAACTTAAATTATCATAATTAAATGTCACCTAAATTACTTTTTAGTTTTTTCTATGCTTTTAAAATAATTTACTGCAAACGTGATTTTATGCATGCAATACATACTTAAATTGCCAATATACACGTATAGAAAATTACTTAGCAACGGCTGAATCAATTTTGATGGAACTAACCCATCATGCTTTTAATATTAACCTATAATTTGTTACTATAGTAACTATTTCAAGAATATAAATAATTCAATTTTAATCATCATTTAAAACCGTTTTATTTCAACACCGCAATTTAACCCTGAATAAATTATAATTAAAAATAGGTATATCAAATCAAAATATTAACCGTTCTCAATTACTCTAGGTCCATTATAATGTCCTTGGTTAAGCCAGATTTAATTTAATCCCCCTCATAATAGGGTTTAAATTTAATTAACGGGTTATGTTTGATTTGTCAAAGTGTTAAATATAATTAGTGAAAACCGTATAAAAGTGAATCCTTTGAATGTTTTTAACTCTTTGACTGTAATTTTTTAATTGGAGGTTCTATTTGAGTTTGTAATAGTATGAAATGTTTAAATGTGTCTATGTTAATACTAAATATGTAGTATGAAATCATTTGAATGCGTATAAAGTTGTATGGATTAACTAGATTTCCGCCCGCGGCTTCGCCCGCGTTTGCAAAGGAAAACCCGCATAGTTCCCGTTCCCGTGGGATTTCCGGGATAAAAACTATCCTATGTGTTAATCCAAGTTACCCTCTATATGTGTGCTAAATTTCATTGTAATCGGTTCAGTAGTTTTTACGTGAAAGAGTAACAAACATCCATACATCCATACATCCATACTTAAAAACTTTTATATATTATATATTAGATATGCAGTATATTCAAATGAAACTATTTATACAGGCTTACTTGTAAAACACCAGCAACCTCGCAGGACGAGATAGTTAACATCATAAGTAACAACATTTGTTCTACGACTATTGGCATAACGCAATAAATTATTTTTAAATGATTTTTTAAGCTTTTATTGTACTCTCCTAACATTTGTAAGTCTATGTTCTATTCATTATCGAAAGGACGACGCGACGCCCGCGTACACTTCTTCCCCCTCTCGTTCGCTTCTTGTTAAGAGCCCTTTATACTGAAAGTTTAGGCATTTTAGGCACTGAGACGGCTCGCGCCCGCCTTTCGCAGGAGCCGGCGCGGCATGAACTCCGGTGACCTATGAAGGCGGGCGATTACGCCACAGTATAAATAAATCAGTAGTTCGATTTTATTTGCTATCGTAGGAATGTTGTTGATAAATAAATTTACTACTTATCCTATACCATTAAACGAGCAATATTTGCATATTTATATATTTGTTTGTATAATATATACAGTGTGGAAATTTTCGATGTGCCCTGAATGGAAAGTACTTGAAATTAGGGATAGCAAATTTTTCTGAAAGGAAACATTCCTTTTTCAAATTTTATTTTATTATTCAAATCGATAGAAACAATGTAAAAGATAATTTATTGTTAATTTCTCGTAAAAATATTTGCTCTTAGAAATAAAAATATCATGGACTCGAACATTTTTATTGTAGAATGTACAATGTACATCATCTAAACATAAAGAACGCTTCTGGTTTATTGGTCTATTTTATACATACATTTAAAGTTTAAAATGAAACTCTCCTTCTGGATACATTAATTTATTTTCTTCTGAAAATATTGGTAATAATAATTAAAAGTAAAACAAATAAAAAAGGCAAAATAATAATTGAATATAAGTATTTAATAAGTATGTTAGTGTATTCAACCAACTTAAAAAAGTGTGACTATTTTACAACAATTTGAATAATAATCAATTAATGATTTGTATTATTGTATACAATATCGAAGCTTTTTAAGAAATGTATAAAATACTTTTTTATGAATTATTAATTATTATCATACATCATAATATTATGTTACCGGCAATATATTAAACCCTTCTTAGTAAATGTATGTTATTCCGAGAAACGGTCGGAATGAAATAAATTATATTCGTCACATTACCTATGATAATCTTTAAATCTGAACTTTTCCTAAGTAGCAAATGTGGGTGGTTTT
>CAJQZM010037256.1:25039-58937 GCA_907164665.1 Colias nastes | reverse complement strand
CCGCGGGACACTGCTAGTCATTAATAATAAATATATTTTGCGTAGGTATCTGCAAAAAAGCATTTTCAATTGAGGGTTGAAAAAGGCACAATCTATTGCAGAAAAAATACGCTACAAGTACTTAGTAAAACTGTAAAGTTCAAAAAAACTAAAAAACTAATAAAAGCTGTCGTCTACTGTAGCTCATTCATCATTTGCCACTTCATTATTAAGGGGAAAAAACTAAAACACCGTGAACCTTTCTTCAAAATGTCCGAGGGCGCCTGACGGATTATAAATTTTAAATTGCAATCATTTATCATCTGTGCAAGTTCGGCCCTGTAATAAACAAGAGGAAGAAAATGGGATATATTTTTAGCGCTTGACTTTCGTAGGCGAGTTATATGGAATATGTACTTTAAAATAACCTTAAGATAGTTTAAACGTAAAGTGTAAAGTAGAAATCTATACTTATAATACAATCGTAGGCAAGTCAAAACTGTACATTTAATATCTGTATATCTGGGCTAAACTCAAAAAGTTGATTCACTAAATTTTGCATGAATATCTGTTAGTAATATCAACGGGTCGGGTCAACATATACCTAGGCTATATATTATAATCACGCTAAAACCAATAGAAGCGGAGCAATGCGGGTAAAACCGCAGGGCACAGCTAGTACAGAATATGATTGTATTGTACCGACACATTTTCTGAATCGCGCTTGTGAAATGTTTTTTTCAAACCATATATACCGCCGACTATTAGTTTGTCGTAAAGTGAGTCATAACTGCTACTAGATTACGAAGTTCCTTGTACTTTACCAATGGAGAAACGAGTGCAAGTACAACGCAAATTTGCATCTGGCATACAAATCCAGAATACTCGACAAGCTCAACAAGCCAGTATGGAAAGAAGAGTAACAACGCCTCAAGAGTTAAAAGTGTATCAAGTACACACCACAGCAAGATCTATTCTAGATATTGTTTCCTTCCAAGGTATTCACACTCATCAACAAAATGTGGTATCAAAAATAAGGAAAAGACAAGCTGCAACAAGGTCAGTGAAAATGGTAAGACTGAACCATGGGTATCAGCTCAGAAGATCAAAGAGCAGGAAACTTTACGATGTTCAGAGGAGTGAAAGCAGATGCTCATAAAGAATATCTAAATGAGCATGGTGTTTCCAAGAAGAAAACGTCAGATAGAATTCTAGTCTAGAAAAGAAAGTGTCTGTAAATATAACGCCTCTTCCTGATTTAAGAGAAATAAAGAAGAGATGAAGCCGTGACAAACGTGAAATCTGACGAGGAAGATAATAAAAAAATATATTCATACTTAGGATAAGATAATTTAGTTTTAGGATAGTATTGTAATTTAGATTAAAATAAAGTTTTATGTATTATTCTGTATTTTTTTAACTATCCTTGATTGCTTCAAACATAATTTGTGTAAAAACAATTTGTGCTCAAAATGAAGACGATATCATTGCATCTGTTAAAAATTAAGAAATTAGATAGATAGAAACGTGCTATGCTTTTATAGCCACATTAGTTTTATGAAAAATATCAGCTTGCTGCAGTAACACTGTTCAGGAAAAAAATATTACTAAGATAAATAAAAAAATGTGTGCGTGTACTAGTGTACACACGTAAGAAGTGAAACTTCTTTATGACCTTATTTTTCAAAAAATAATTTACTATATGCAACTTTACAGAAATACGTCGAGTCACGCGTGGTAGGGAAAAGAAAAAGATGGCGCGTAACGGAAAAATGTCACGCGCAACGAAAAAATGTTACACTAAATTTTTTTCCAACCCCGATAAAGAAGTTTCACTTCAATAATTTAAAAAAGAACAAGTATAATATTCCTGAAGCGCCACGTGTAAAAACCAATAAATTATAACATATCATCTATATGCACTCTCGGTATGATATAAAACAATGTTGATCAAAATAAAACGCTATTGTAATAGCTTTTAAATTGCTTTTTATACAACAGCCTGCGGCTAAAGAGTTTCATTATAACCACAATTACTCTCCACGATAAATATTCGGTAGATAGGTAAGTGCGCTGAAAGAATTTCCAATATTGACGTGAATATTTTGTTAAATTGTAAACATATTATGGAGCGCATTTTATGCATTTTTGCGGTTATACGAGTAAATTAAAATTATCGACTGATGGAACTGGAGTTAAAAGCTGGAAGACTTATAATCGTGATTAAAGGCCATGAAATTATTATAAAACACAATACAAAATACTTTTTTAACACACATACAGAAGAAAGAAAAATATTAGGTACATGTTGAATAGGTGGCCTTATCGCTTAAAAGCGATTTCTTCCAGGCAACTTTTCCCTTATGTGATGTTAATCTAAATAATTTGTTCAATAATTGTACAAAATAAATCTTAATTTCACTTAAAATGTCACACCATTCCAAATATTCTCCTATCAAGAAACTTTTTATCCAGTAAAAAACGCAATATTAATTTAATAACAAAGAATTTACTCTCACAAGAAAACACAGAATAACCTCATTAGTTGATGTTTATTACGACACGGCGCAGCATGTTCTAAAAGAAGTTAATCATGGTACATTTACATAATGTAGCGTAGTCTTAGGATAAGTTTTAAGAACATTTTCCTTGAATAATTAAAAGTGAGTACATTAGGTTTAAGCGACGGACTCGTTAGAGGAGATTCATTATTTATTTACGTATTAAACACTAGGTTTCCGCCCGCGGCTTCGCCCGCGCAGTCAAAGAAAAACCCGCATAGTTCCCGTTCCCGTGGGATTTCCGGGATTGCGTCATTTTCCCGGGATAAAAAGTAGCCTATGTCCTTTCTCGGGTATCAAAATATCTCCATACAAAATTTCATGAAAATTGGTTCAGTAGTTTAGGCGTGATTGAGTAACAGACAGACAGACAGAGTTACTTTCGCATTTATAATATTAGTATGGATTATATTATAGGTTATGCTTTTATCTTTGGCTTTAGGATCGCATATTTTTATTTCACAACTTTATTGGTAATATTATAAGTTGTTTAATAGCTATGCTTTGAAATCAAAATCATGAGACATTTATCGTAGGAGGCCTTGATGAATCTAATTAAATAGGTACACTATGTATCAACAGTTTTTTTAATGAGTAAAGATAAAAAAACTTCACATTTATATCCTAACGAGAAAGTTTGCTACAATAAAAATAAGTATGCTAAAGCGGATTTCCTAATTTAACAATCATTTATCCGCTCAGGGATAATAATATTAAACATTAAAAGACCCTGTCTTCGTTTGGTTTGACACGGAATAAAGAATGATTATGTTACAGAAATATCTTTCTAAACGTTTATTCGAAAACTAATAAGTGTAAACACAGAATCATCCAGACGAAAATAAAACCTTGTATTTCTTGTATTAAATAAATACGTATTTGTACCATTAGTAATATGTGGCCGGCTGGGATCGTGGATGCGAATTTAATATCTGTCAGGGACAGAGCAGACGAACGGAACTCCCCTTGCGTGCGTGGTACTTGATGCTGGGCTATAAATTATGAGTGTAGTATGTTTGCGATAGAGAGACTTGTGTCTAATGCAATTGCCATAAAGATATAGGTAACTGCTTTTGATTTTCAAAGATGACGATTTATAATATCTTTATTACTGATGAAAACTATTTATGTCAGATAAAAGATAAGGCCGAATGCATACAATACAATTCTTAATTTAGATATTATGAGAAGAAGAAGATTTTATTTAGCTTACAAACAAAATAGATATTGCTTTGTATTTATGTGAACAGAGAGGGATAAAAAATAAAGTTGAAGCTGAAATATAAACCTTTAAAAATAAATAGTACTGAATGCGATGTCAATACAAGAAATACGCTGAACATATGAGACATCACGTTTCCACTGTTACTACTGTGGATATATGTTAACAAACGGGTTCAATAACAGTTCTACATATTTATATTAATACTATGTGGGCTCCGTGGTTTCACTCGCATTAATGAGAAAATCGTGTTATTTTATAGAGCTCGTCTTCCTAGATAACGATAATCAACATTTAAAAACACGTTTCTTGATAAAATATTTATTGCTTTAAAACAATATTCAGCCTATTAATAAACATTCAAAAACCAAAACAAATATTATCCTAAATACTAAAAACGTACATAGTTAAAAATCGATCGTTCAATCGCGTTCATATCAATTATTATTAAGACGTTATTATCTATCTTATATAGAAGTAAAAACCACTATTATCTGAAGCTTAAAGCTCTTTTACCTTAGACCGTAGTCACTAAGTTCTAAGTGTCAGTTATGCTACACGAGAGCAAAAATCATCGCTGATACAGTTGTTTAGCCATGCCACTTGAAGTCAAACATTACTTCATAAAGTTTGGTCTAAGTTAGAATATTAAGCGATTATGTTTATCAAGATCACAACGTATTAAACTTATTAAATGAAAACTTTCATTTTGGGATTTACATTCTTGTGAAATAATTCATTCACAAGCTTTCTCAAATTTTCTAGAAGATATTAATTGTCAATATAATATTATTCTCAAAAATCATCTTATCTAGTTGATTTTGAAAATTGTAGGTGGTCTTGACGCATAATTTTATGACAGTTTTAAAGTATCACTATCAGCTGCTGAAAATAATACCTTTCACATTCAAGGCAGACTCCTAGTGTATTAAATAAGGCTTGAGTATTTGACAAAATAACTAAACAGACAAAAAAAAAATACTTGTACCTACTTGATTATTGGCGTACTTATATCTACCATCGCTACACATCTTCACCTACCGCACAATCCCGTAATTTTTCTCCTATTAAAAAAAAAACAAAAATGATATCGTCTTTACAATTATAAACAGATTCTCGTCTCCCCACAAGGGGTGACTACCCCTTATTGTTCCCTCAGCGCGTCCTAATGCATGACACTATTACGTAGATGCAAACTAATGTTCCTCATGCCTTTTTATAACGAAATTATTGTTATTTGGGCGTGTAGGCTTGGCATGACGTCACTGGGTGATTGGAAGTTAAGTATATGTTGTTATTAATATTTTTTTATCTATTTTAGACTAAACTGTAGAGTTTTTTGCCGTCTTTTCTCTGTAGAAAACTGCTTTCGGAACTGGTGGTAAATATTAATCAATATATTATGCTGACAGGTCAGAAGCGCCCCTGAAAGAATATCTACGTATAATATAGGTCATAATGTTTGACTTTTAAAGCGAAACCTTACGACACAAAGTGTTAAAGTCAAAAGTCACCAAAGCGAATTCCAAAGTAAATTAGTCCAGTATATTTAATGTGGAAAAAGTTCCAATATTCCGTTCCTTATTTCCGTTTCCGCAATTGGAATGGAATGCTAATCATCTGTCAGGACCAATGTTGTTCAAAGGTAATTAAATAAATAAATAAATAAATAACGTTTATTTCTTATTCTTTCATATACATAGACATGGACATATTCATTATAGTTTTGTTCACAAGTAAAAAGTATAAGTGGCACCCGTTTTAGGCTTAGTTCGAAGAACTAGCCTGTGTATACAGGCACCAGCTTCTCCCTAAGTCATTTGAACTTTAATAAAACAAAAAACTTGAAGTGAGCTAGTTATATAAATGGTATGTGCAAGCATATTATACAAATATGATTATTAAATAAATAAATATAAAATTTTAAGTTTATGAGTAATGTGTGTGTGTGTGTGTGTGTAGGCGTGTGAGGGTGTGTGTATATGTGTGTCAAAATAAAGTAAATATATCAAATAGGTAACTTATAAATAAATAAGAGAATAAATAAAAATACAAAAAATAGGTAAAATAAACAAATATTGATTTATAATTTTAATAAATTTAGTATGTAATTGATTAAATATTAAACAAATTATATATATTTTATAATATTTATATGTGAAACAAAATTTATAGTTTTATCTTTAGTAAGTTTTCGGTGGATTCATAAGACAACTCCTGTAACCAATCTGTGACTGTTTTTTTACATTTATAGTTATTCATAGAATATATGTTTAAGATTTTATTTGCTTTATTGTAAATATAATCTCCTAATCTAGCATAAAACTTCATAGGAAAATAGTGTTGAGAACGTTTAACCTCACATACCATGTAGGATCTACGTTTATCAGTGCTGTTTAATTCAAATTCAAGTTCCTGGTGTTTTTTTAAAATAAGTTGCAGCAAAAACAATTGTCGTACTGTTAGGACTTGGCATTTTTTATATAAATCTTTGGTCGGATAATCAATTGGCCTAAAGGTCATGACTTTTAAAACTGATCTTTGTGCTCTCTCAATGGTAAGCATGTTACTCTTAGCCATGCCACCCCAAGCAGATATTCCATAATTTATTAAGGACTGGCATAATGTAAAGTATATCCGTTTAATGAGGTTAAAGTTCATGATGTGACGGAGATTTTTAAAAATAATTATCAATTTACGAATGCGGGCAGCCAGAAGTGTTGCATGTTTATTAAAATTTAGATAGCAATCAACAATAACACCTAGATACTTAATGGAATCAACATTTTGAAGAGTTATACATGTACAAGATAGTTTATCAGGGCAGAAATGAGCTTTAAGTGTTAAGTTACTTGAATGTCTTATAGAATTTTTGTTTATGCCAAAAGTTAAGTATTTGGTTTTATCAGAATTTAGAGTCAACGAATTAGATAGCAGCCAATTACTTACGATATTTAAACCAGACTGTGAATGTGAAAAAGCTTCCTCCCACGTTCGACCATCAAATATTAAAACCGTATCGTCTGCATAAGCTATTATTTTGCCGTTGTCAAGAGATAGATTTGTCAAGTCATTCATGTACAGTAAGAAAAGCGTTGGACCTAAAATACTTCCCTGCGGAATACCAAAAGAAAGCGTTTGTTCAGTACTAATTAAGCCGTTTAGTTTAACAATTTGTGTTCTATCGGTTAAGTAACTTTTGAACAATTCAAATGGTTTACCTCTTATACCGACATAATTTAGTTTGTTTAATAGCAGGGGCATCGATACCGTATCAAAAGCTTTCGCGAGATCGAGAAAGACGGCAACACACACGGCAATTGCTAGTGTATTTCGGTTTTTGTCCTAATTAAAACCCTTTTAACCGATGATAGAGTTCAAAATTCATTTGCAAATTCCTTTGACATTTCCGGGACGTTCGTTTGCCTAAGTTTTGTGCGTTTTTTCATTATCATTGCGTGGAAGTTTCGTTAAATTCATTTTTGATAACATTTACATTAATATTATTCAATTTTAAATAAAATTAAAATTAAAATTAAATTAAAATTAAAATGAACAAACAAAAAAATTCTGAACTTAAATTTACTTGAAGATATCATATATAAGGTGTGATTATCTTTAAGTATATAAAGATAAAACAACTTTACAAAAAATGTTAATGTAGAGCCCACACCCATAACGATACCCATACCCATACCGGCGAAAAATGCAATAACGGTATGGAAGCATTTAACTCATCGCTCCCGTGTTTATTAAGGAAATCTCTTAAATGCCAAGACGGCAGAAGCGTGGCAGTGCAGAAATGCAGGTGCCATTCGGGAACACGCTGAGGTATTTACGGTATTTGGGTATTTTGAGAAAGATAGTCCAGGAGCTGGCTGGAAATTTCGTGACTTGATTGGATTTTAGTTTGAGTAATTTTGATGTAGGATATGAATGTTAAGGTTTGTTTTTTTGCAATGAATACCATGATTAAATTTGATTTTAAATGCGTTTAAAACATAAAAGTGTATAGTTACATTGATTGTATAAATGTAAACGTTTACATTTTCCGCCATTTTAAAGTTGCAAATGGCTCCACCACATAGTACAAATTATACAAAAAAAACTATATATCAAATTTTTGATTCCTCTGTTTTTATTTAAGTTATGTTTTAATTTAATCGATAAAACCAAAATTAAAACTCGTAAAACAAAGTGAAAGCCTCAACACCATTAAAGCGTTTCCACAAATTGCCGGTGAGTCTAAATATCTCACGGTTAGTGAAGTTTTAATGAGAAAGTATGTAACCCGATACCCTCGGAAAAGTTGAACACGTACGGAGTCTACAACTCTTCGTTAACGTTACTAATACCTGGGTTTAAAATTTAAAAGCTTAGTTCTATTCATCAGTATGAAAATCGTATTTTGATAGTAGCTATACATATAAAATTGTCTATAACGTGATTTCAGTTCTGTTGAGAAACGTTAGTCTAAATATTATTAACAAAAACATTTACTTTTCACCCACATAATCGCTCTATCTGGATTTGCTTACATTTGAACTAAACAAAATTTTTAAATAAATCGAAAGGTCTCTTTAGAATCTGTACCGTAATTTTAAACAAAAAAAAAACTCAATTTTAGGGTCTGAGGCTCACTGTTTATAGCGTATTGAATTTTAAGTTTTCAGCATATTATGCCGAATTTTACGAATAAACTATGAATTTATTAATTTAACCCGAAATTGATTTAATATTATAGATTTGGTAATTGTAACTAATTTATATACACATTTTATTAAAATTTAAAGGGCTACAAAATTGTCACTTTAACAATATTAGAAATTAAGCTCGAGGCGACGAGACGATTCTCAGAAATTTCTTGTATTTCATTTTCTTCTTCTTAAATGAAATCAACAGCTATGATAAAAATTAATACATCAATTGAAAATCAATATCGCTTTCAATCTCAATTTTTATTATTTTTATTGTTTTAAAAATTACTAATCCTACTAAAAAACCTAAAAATAATAATCAAAATTTAAACATAGTTTAATAACGCTCTATATTTTCTAAATTAAAACCTTTCTACTTAAGCAATGCTTAATAAGCATATGAAAATATTTCATTATTCAAATAATTACCCTTCAGCTTAAATAATAAGGTTATAAATTCCATAACTAAATAACGTATAAGATAATTTTATAGCTAGGTCATAATAATACCTTATTACGATAACCATTACAACCACGTCAAAAACTGTCCAGTCAATCAATATATTAAACGTTAATTGACGCAAAATAAACAAAACTTTTCACTTAACATTATCACGAAACATGATATTACACGCTTCAACTATCCCCAACTTTGCTTCCAAAATATCCGTTACTATAAAGAACTTTATTTATCAGATCCTGTCTTATAAAAACCTTTTAAAACTCTGCTCCTTCTTATAAATGTATTTATTATTTATACTAATATTATAAAGCCGAAGAGTTTGTTTGTTCGATCGCGCTAATCTCAGGAACTACTGGTCCGATTTGAAAAATTCTTTCGGTGTTAGATAGCCCATTCATCGAGGAAGGCTGTAGGCTATATATCATCACGCTAAGACCAACAGGAGCGGAGCGCAGCTAGTATTTTATAATATACAATGGGGTTTCGTAAGTCTGCTATGATGATAAATCGTTATTTTTTCAAAATTGCAATGAAGATTAATTAAGTTTACCAAATATTTATAGACCGGGAGATACTGACACAAAATTTCGAGTCATTTGTAACAGGATGGCGGTTCTACAGGGGTCTTAGTACGCAATGACAAAAAGAAAAACGATGGTGTGAACACTGGTACCGGCGGCTTAGTCGCGTGGGCGTTAGTCGAACTCGTCGTAAAAATAGCGAAAGTCAAACGATTTGTAACACAAAAATTTTAGAATTTACCGATAGCCCATAAAAAAGAAGTAGGCGGTAGTGTCATGCCATACTTTTCCGGTGTAACTTACAGCCCGCCATACCGACGCAAATGTGTTGATTTAAAAAAAAAAAATTCAACCATTTGTACCAGGCTAACTTTTGCACAGGTCTATTAGTAGGCATCTATATTTTAGTGTAAAGAAAACTGTTTAATAACATTCCCACACTCTTTGCTGCATCTAAAAGCAAAATTTTCGGTTATACAGTATGAGAAAGTCAAAATAAGTAGAGAAACATTATCCTTTTCGGTTATTAGTATAGAAAAACAGCTCTATTATAAGTTATAAAAAAGTCCTCAAACCAAAGCCAAACACGACTTTACTATCGTTCAAAGCAAAGCCAAACTTATATAAACCACATTTGTAAGCAAAGTAATTCATTTCAAAATAAACCGTTGCTTCTACTCAATGCAAAAAAATCTTCATACACTCGTATACTAGTGCCTTAATTAAAAAATATGAGGAAACAGTTTTTGCAAGAGAATAAGTGATTTTAAGAGGTTTCTCTTTTATTTTATGCGAGTATGTTCCAGGTTAACCGTGTGAGTACGTTTTCCAATTGAAATGAAAATATTTTTACGGTTTACAAGTTTTTTAAATGCTTATGATATTAAAGTAAGTTCAAATTCAAATTCAAATCGTTTATTTGCAAGTAAACATGGTATACATAGGTGTTAAGATACATTATTACAATTTACAGCATGTTTAGCCGTCATTCAACGGCATGCAAATTAATACATTATAGATTATATACATTTTACATGTCACATCTTTTTATAGTTTATACTTACTACTTGTAAATAAAGTAAAATTACATTAAGCTTTATAACATAATCGATAGGATCGATTATAATGTAAATAAGTGAACTGGATTTTTAATTATAATGCCATTTCTAATATCCTATATTATAATAACGAGAAATAATAACGTAGAAATATCGACATCATCTCTTTTTCTTCCTCATATTTAACAAAAGAAGGTGAATTTTATACTATAAAGTATTTATACTTATTTATTTCATATTTTTTTCCAGAAGCAGAAACGAGAAACGCCCATTCGCTCATTGAAACATAAGAAATAAGAGAGAAGAAGATAGTATTAAAGCAGTTGCCCTAACAGGAAAGCTAATAACGTAAACCAGGAACATTATCCAGAAGTATAAAACTAAAGGACCTATCAGGAAACAAAGTATATCTATCCAAACTTCGATAACCACATCCAAACAATAACCTCAATTTTTATAACAAACAGTTCTGAAATCAAGCCAGTACCAAGTTAATAAGCGAACATTACCAAAGTTCCCGTTCTAAAACACTGGGCATAACTGTTTGAACTGCATTAACGTTTTCACTGAAACCGTTTTTAGTTGGCAAAAAACCAAACACAACACCGTGGTGAAATGTAAGTTGACATTTCGATTTTTAAGGGATTTTCTTCGCGTTTGTGCTAAACGATTCGGAAGTGTTTGACTTTATTGTGGAAATATATAATGAAACTTTATATATAGGTGTTTAAAGGTTTCGTTTATTCGTAGACAATTTGTTTAATTTGAAATCGATAATGACATAGCATTTCTTGAACTTAAGTAGGATAATTTAGAAAAATACAAACAAAATAAATATAATACAATATTTGCAGATAATTCATTAAAATTACAATAAATACCAACAATAAGATTTTGTACACCCAGATAAAAACAACTACATCCATTTATGATAAATAGGTAAGTATAATAAAACAAATCAGATGTTACTTTGTGACGTATTATGTAGTAAGATATTAATTTTCTATGTTACCTCGGTTGAAAAACTAAAAAAAGGAATTTCAATTGTTCAACGACAAATAAATAAATGATATCTATGAAATACCCTTTTTCAAGTGTGGACGTCTGGATTTTTCAAAGTTTGCTAAATATTTGCTGGACTCGTATTCAAGCCTTTGTGATTAATAGCTCAAGTCGCAATTACTTGTAACTTGAACTTATAAACACTTTTTAAAAGTGAGAACACTTGCCAAGGACCATGTTCGAGGTGCACGAAACACAGGAGAAATTAAACTTCTTTAAGGAAAAAAACGTGGTTTATTTATTTCGTTTAAATAGAGATGAAAATTCATTTGTTATTTTTGGTAGAAATTCCAGATTGGAATATTTTAGTGTTCAATACTAACAAAGAAATAATCAATAGAGAAAATTTATAAATTATGTGCTGTTTTTATTCTTCAGTATCCGGTAGTCTTTTTCATGGCACTTACGTTCAAAAATCATCCATTTACGAGATTTTTAAAGCTCTTCTTACGGAACGCTAAAATAATGCACCCAGGTCATATTACGTGTGTAGGGTTGACACATTGGCGTATTTAAATTGAAAGAATAATATGCCTAATTTTTCTGAAATTCTTCCTTCCTCTAAAACCTTATTTACTTCTATTGAAAACATAAAGACTATCTGTATCAACTCGTATTAATATTAATATGTAGCCAGCCTAATAAACCAGTTTTTAATAATAAAAATGAGAATATTAGTAAAAATTATTTATGTTCCAAATACTTCAAACAACACAAACAAAATATCAAGACTACAATTAGGTATCCAATACTACACAAAATGCTTTTGCAATACCAAAACAATAAACCGCACAATTTCAAACTGCCAACCCTAGCTGCTAGCAGGCACTCATTGAAAATTTGTACAAAGAATAGTAATTGGCGTCCCCGCCTCGTGTAATTAAAAACTAAACAAAAGGCCATACGTTAATAATCTCTAAATGGCTGGCTTAAAGGTGAATAAGTAGTTGCTTATTTTGAATGTATGAATAAGAAATTGTAAAACGGTCTTTAGATAGGTTTAAATAGGCCCGTTCGTTCAATGCAGTTCTTTTCGGTTTAATATAATTTGGTGTAAAGCCTCTTTACCTACTTTGGTAAGTGTCACAAGATTTTATACATCATACAATCATATTTAATATTTTTTTCGACAGTGCGTAAGTGTAAAAAATGATACGCAAATTGAAAAAATTTTACGTGTATTTATGTGTAACACTGAAAATATGATTTAGATAAAACCTTTAATGTTCAAGTAGAAGAAAAGTAAAATGTTTTATCAGTTTCAATAAACTCAACACTAACGATAATTTAACTGTTAACTCAATGAAGTAGATATTATACTATACTCTGTCCATTATATTATTTGCTTTTTGACAGCTTCACGCCTATGAAGGATTGTATTGTCTATGTTAAAATGTCATACAAATAATTATCGTACTTCATGGACAGGTCCCGCCCACTTAGTGATGTCTACACAGAATTATTCAATGATGGGTCGATAGATTATAATAATCGATAGAAATACTCTGTAAAATATATCCGATACAGACAAACTCTTCTATTATGTTATATAATTTAAACGTAAAGACAACCAAATTGTAAGATAGAAACCAATAAATAATAAAATATTAGTTAAGTTTAGTTTTAACATACAATGCATAGATATGTGGTCTTATTATTACATATCTTATTAGTAAGTTTACGTTGTAATTATTATTTACGTACCTGATTCGATTTATGATAATATTTTGAATTTATAATTGAAATGGTATCACAATCGATAATCTTTTGAACATCACTTCTGGTATCACCCGTTGAGCTGTCAAAAAGCAATTCTTATAGTGGACAGACTATAGATAGCGTCGAGCGCTTCCGTTGACTGGGTTATTTAAAAGCGAAGTTACTATGGTTGTTTAAATTTTTTGGAGTTACAGAAGAATCCGATTTGTTTCTGGTTTCTTTTTCAAAATGTAAATAAATGTATCTTTATAGTATCTGCTGTATACTCCAGTATACAGATAGTAATCGTGGAAATATATTATTTTATACGCAATACAGTAAGACAGTAGTATCAGAATCGGTACATTACTGAATCCAGATGGAAACATCAAAATTACGGTAAGTGTCTTATTTATACCTGAGGAAAAATTTTTAATGAAAACTATAAAAGAACAATGTCATTATAGACTAGAGTAGATAATTTTTGAAACAAAAAAAATCGCAGTCGGATGAAACCCATTAGAAAAGGAGGGGAATATGATGAAAATAAAAGGAAAAATAAATTACGGTCAATCCGAGTTCGGGAAGTGGGAAGGGGGAGCTTTTAAGAGAAAAAAATGGTTTCTCTCGATTTCCGACAAAACTACAAGTCCTACGGAAAAAAGTTCAATGGCAAAGTTGTAGGTAATAAAAAGTTCTACAACTTTTGTATTCACAATTTTTTCACATAACTTCTAAATTTAGGTGAAAAATTCAAAAAACCAACTTTTTGGTCTTTTATTTTTATCTACTTCAAAATTTATTCTTTTTCTACGAAATTTGGTGGAAACTTACTTTATTATGTCCCAAATACACTATAATTTATTTGATTGAAAATATTTATTTTTTCGCCTTATTTTGAATTAATACCAAAAAAACAACCTAATTTTCAATCGAAAAGTCACCCGTCAAAATATCAGCTTTTTTCAAAAACTTGTGGAGCTTTTTGTTCATTGAAATCTCTACTTTCATATGGTGTAAAAAAAAATAAACATTACCATAGTAAATGTTCTCAGGAAACGCATACAAACAGTGTGATAATGAGCTTTTACTAAATCAGGCAAATTTCATTAAAGCATGCACTTTCCGCACATGTATCTACCTACGTCTTTTAGATATTTTCCGTGTGCGTTCCGTGTTGTACACTTGTCGTACACGTTTTGTACACGTGGATTCCTTCATTGATTGGATGACCTGTAATGTATATATGTACTTATAAGTAATTGATCTTTCAATTCCTGTATGGTAGATACAAAATATTATTGTATCGAAAACAATACAATTGAATTCGATGCCAATCTGATATGATGATATTTTGTGCTTATCGCCCTTGGTAAGATTTTATGTTGCGTATCTTGATGCACTTGTATTTACTTTAGTCCTACGGACCTGATACTGCATTTATTAAACATATTTACTTAGTCAAAAATTTAATGCATCATAAAAATATGATCCCGATCATTTTAGTATCACTGATTCCATCTGCTATTATCCACTGATCTACATAATGTTATGCTCCTGACACTCTGTTTTCTTCTATCATGATCTCCTTATCGATCCACATGAATAAAACAAGGACAGCACCACACAATACAAATGGCCAAAACTAGAAACTGTCCCGACTATCCGCACCTTTATAGTGGCTCGTATACAGTTAGAAGGCAGTGTAAATATACGTCAAGTTTGATATTATGTTAGCACCTGAACACTCACCTGCGTATTTATATATGAAACGTTTATTTATATATGAAACGTGGAGTGGCTCATTTATCCTTAATATAGACAGGACCTTCGTAAAAGCCAATACGAGGAAAATAGATCATAATCAGTGGAATGACGAAATATCGTGTATCATTAGGGAGAATGACGTACGATGCCTTTTCTTATAATTTAGTTGTAATCATCTGGTGATTATTCTTAGCATATAAGCAATAAAAACTTGTATTATTGCGGGTATTCTAATATTGTACATATTAATATTCAATTATTAGAATACCCGCAAATTTTTATATAAAACACGATACGATGAAAGCTTCATTACATTGATTCAATAAACAATATACAGTATATTCTTCAGCACATTAAACAGCGTCTACCCAGGCGTAACGGAAACAAAGGTTCTCTGAAAATTGTCAAAACGAATTTGTGAACTGGTATTCCAATAAAACTGTTCAGTAACCGTTCCGTGTCGATGTACAATAGAAAAAAATTGAAATACTTGTGGGTTGTCCACTTTCCAGCCGTTTTTCAATTTCCGAACGAACTGGCTAGGTTGGGAGTTAGGACACTAGAATATTGAAAGGCAATTTGCACTGTGACCGGGTTTTGTTGTAACACATTTTATTCGAGCGAGAATTCGTTTATAATAATTGATGGATGTTTAACTGAATTTAGTTACGGATATCGGAATTTGCGAAGGTTTTCAAGAAAGCGAAAATTTATAAAAAAATCTGTATGTGAATTTTTATTAGTACAAATATTACAAATGAAATGTGTAACGCGGTAAATATATATTTATGAGTGGATCAAGGCATGTTTAAGATTTTTTTTAGTTTCAAAATTTTAGTTGCTCCAGTAACATACATTTTGAATGCTATTATTAAATAAACTGTTTATATAGATATATACTTACGGAAAGCGTCAACGTGTAAAAGCTGTTAAACAAGTTATATTAACCTATAGAATGAATAAACACTTAAAGCATTATCTTTTATCACTGGAACAATAACATTTAATACTCTACAAAGTGTTCATAAAGGAGTTGTTATCACAGTATTACAATATTATTTCCTACAGTAAGGTAACGCCTTTGATGTCGCGTGATCCCGCCGCCAGCGTAGATACTTACGCTGCCACACGAAAATATGCTAGGGTTGCAACAAATGGGAAATAAAACAATTGTGATTATTATAATATTATGATGAAATCATTTATTCATAATATGTACATTCAAAATAATTGCGATTATTAAATCTAATGTAATTATTTGTTCATAAATATATAATTATCGGGCGGCCTTATCACTATGCAGAGATCACTGCATAGTGATAAGGCCGCCCTTTGTGCTTTTGTAAACTTATTTTTGTAACCTTTATGTATATTTTGTTTCTTGTACAATAAAGTGTTAAATAAATAATTACATATATTGCACTGCTAAATATTTACGTGGACACTTAATTTTTGGATGTTTTTAATTGTCTATTATAACATTTAACTAAGTAATGCATTCGCATTGGGATGAACAATCTGATAAGACAATCACGAGAAAAACATATACACAGCTTTGATTAAAATTCTATAGATACAAAATATACAATCTATCTAAAAAATCAATAACTACTGGGATTTCGATGTAGATTTACATCCATACACAGAACAGTTTGTGCGCGCCATTATAGAATATGTAAGTATAATAAAATTATTACACAAAAAATACGAATGCGTCGTCCTTTCGCGCTAGGTACTGCAAACTAAGCGTGATTGCAGTACGCGGCACGCGTCGCCCGACCCCCCGCCAGTTCCCCTCCGTTTCTCTGTGCAAGTACATTCGTCGCCATACTTTAGGAAATATTGTAATACTGTGGTTGTTATATTACAGCTTATTCAGAAAGGTACTAAAGATTCATAATGAAAACAATGCTGAATTAAATGTTTTTATTGTATTGTATTAACTAAACAATGTAAGTACATAAATTTTTGTTTTGCCTCTCTGGCTGGTTAAAAATAGATAAATGTTTTGAAGTTGTTTTTACTTTTTAGTGATATTTAAAACGTTGATATAGGCAAAAAGGTTTGTGGTTCGTCTGATGGTAAGCACTGCACTGACCATGAACATTTGCATAGGTCACCAGATTTTTAAAGGATGAAGGAATAAATTATAATATTAAATTGTACATGAAGATTTAAAATTAGGAACACAGTAGGGCCAATGATTTTGCATTAAGAGTATTAATTGTTATAGGTGCCTATATGTTGCAATATTCAAATGGCTTAGCTAATGTTCGTTTCGTTTTGACGACGAAAAATTATCTGAAATGCTAATTTCAAGAGTTAACTATTAAATTATTTAAGATGTGAATCTAACAGATGAATTGACAGAGCTAGAGTTGAAATTGTTACATAAAAATCATATTTTAATGAAATAAAATCAAGAATTGTGTATTCACTAACTAAATGACAATAAAAATATTCTTTACAACAAAGGCCGTTATTAGCCTATGCTATTTTACTGGCCTCAGTCAAACGCATCTAGATTCTAGAGTACAGAAATGCAGCATCAAAATGCTTTATCTTTTATTACTGGTACTAAACTGCCTAACGAATCAGCGTAAAAGTCTGGTTGTATTGTGTGATTTAACATTTTCTCTTTTGTGTTGTTAGTTAAAACGAGAAGCGTGTTGAAGCCGACAGCTTTCCCAAGACCGACGTCTTGCTCGATCCTGCAAGAAATATTTATTAATATTTTAAGTTCAATTTTTTTAATTGGAATTAGGTAGAAATTTAATAACTGAAATAAAGCTTTAATCAGTAACTTCTAAGTAAGCAAGACGTAATTAATTTATACGCGCAACATTGCTTTGGAGAATTTCGCAAATAAATTGGCAACAGATTTAAAGCTATTGGTCCTGAGAATTCGATTCGTTCCATCAATGAGCAAAACAATCACTAAGAAATTTGCACGAATAATATGCGAATGGTGCCTTATTAATGATACTTGTTTATTTTATTCCCCTTACTAGCGACCCGCCCCGGCTTCGCACGGGTGAAATGCTGATACTAATTAATACACTACAGAAAAACTGTGAACGTTGTATATAAAAACATAGCGGCCCGCTCCGGCTTCGCACGGGTATAAAATATATAGCCGGGCGGCCGGCCGGTACCGCCGCAAACGCTACGTCCCGCAATTTTTAAATCTGTAATATCTTCGAAAATATTCACTTAAATCATACGGTGTAAAGGGACATATAGATCTATATTAAATGAACAATGTATTCAAGGTATTTAATTGGTTAAGGATTAATGCTGTATTGTTTAAAATCGCTTCGAAAATTAGCCATTATTTGTCGTAAAAAGTAAATGACAAAAAAAAGTTATTGTGGGTTATCCATAAGAGATAGACATATACCATCGCGGACTTTTCTGTAGACCTTTTCAATGTGTACAATACTTAGTACATTATTTTGATAAAACTCGTAGGGTTCAGCCTGCGTTTGCAATGTAAGCGGAAAAAATGTAATTTTTTACGACATCACATTAGAAACCTCAAAAATAACAGTACTTCTCCACTATTTAATGGGTGTTATTATACATATAAACCTTCCTCTTGAATCACTCTATCTATTAAAAAAAACCGCATCAAAATCCGTTGCGTAGTTTCAAAGATTTAAGCGTACAAAGGGACATAGGGACATAGGGACATAGGGACAGGGAAAGCGACTTTGTTTTATACTATGTAGTGATTTTCAGATTCAATGAAAATTCAGAAAAAAATGTATAAGTATAAATCATTTATATAGAATTAAACAGGTGGGATTCGAACCCAGAAGGCGGAGGCGGGTTGGAATCCCGCCTCGTGATCGATTTTTTTCTATTGAAAGCTATAAAAGTAAAATGTCAATCATATTCAAAAAAAATCTAGTAAAAAATCACGTTTTAAACTTTTAAAAATTTACAATATAAAGGCACGTTCGTACACGCATATATCACTCACATATCTCCAATAAAGAGCACCCGCGACGGATCGCTGACGTTGGCGCGTTTCATAGCTAACTCTCCGAACACCCGGCCCGGCTTCCCCAGCTGTATTGGATTCCGTTTTGACTCCTCTCGCACTATGTCCGTGAATATACCAGTGCCTGGAATTATTTAATTTATCAGCTTTGTACGTGTGTGCTATTGACGTATTGGAAGGTTTTTGTCGCTTTGATGTAGGGTATCTGACGGAGTTGCGAACCCATTTTCAAGATCAGTTTAAAATTCCGAAATCTATTGAGTACAATTTCTGAAATGTAAACGTAGTGTTTGTATTTATTTTAATTTACAGGAACTGCTACATGAAATTTTGTATAATTAACCAAATTTAATATACACACTGATGAATCATTTAAAGCTGAAGCGGGAATTAAAATTTTAAATAATTAAATCATTACATATTAGAAACGTTTTCATATATTTTCGTAAACAACAAATAAGTGAATCATTTAGATACGTGACCCCTTTTCAAGAGCCAAAACTGTGACAATTTTCCTGAAAAAGCGTATTAGTAGAAGATCCGAACATAAGTCGACCTTCACCGGCGTGATAATAGAATGAGACCAATTTTATAATAAATTTAGTCTATTAAAAAATGTATTAAAAATGGGTTTACTGGGAAAATCCTGGACAGGACATTTTTAACGAATTAAAAAAAAAACATTTTTTTTAATTAATTGTAGGTAGTATCAAGATAATAAAAAAAAAAATTATAATAGACTTAAAGTATGAAACCTACAGAATGTGCAGTCATAGTCGTTTTCTAATATTTACCGGGACAAACGGCTAGGTTGGCAGGTATAAACAGGTATGTTGGTACCAGTTACTTTCACTTGATAGGATGATGAAAAAAAAATTATGTCAGCGCTGTTTTATTACAAAATTGTTTTATTATCTCGAAACTGCAATTTAATAAAAAATGAAAATAAAAGATTTTTTAATAATTAATTAAAAAATATCCTGTCCAGGATTTTCCCAGTAAACCCATTTTTAATACATTTTTTAATACACTAAATTTATTATAAAATTGGTCTCATTCTATTATCACGCCGGTGAAGGTCGACCTATATTTGGATCTTAGACTATATCTCCTATTTACGCAAACAGAAATATACTGCCAAATGAACAGTGAACGAGCGTCACAGTAAAACCAATCTTATTACCTAAAGATAAGGCCCCAGGTTTGAGTGGCACGTATTTATCCGTAGCCCCGCTTATGAAGATAACATCTGGCCTCCGCAGGTACGTGATGGCTTTGTACATCTTCGGTATGTTCACTTTGAAATCACTGTCGAACACCACGGCACCTATCTCCATATCATCTTCAAGGTATTGCAGGAAATCTTCATAATAGTCCGCCGCAAGGTCTGGCTGAAACCGTGTTATCTTGACCCAAATGCAAAACGGATTCGTTCATAGGCACAACTAGACCTTGTACCACAGATTACTAAATGGTTACTACGTAAAGAAGATATTATGGTAATACGTTACACTAAGGTCTGTGTAATTTTTTTACGCCTTACGATAAAAAATAGCAATCTTTTAATTTAACAGATTATTAATATGTAAATTAACGTTTTTCCAGTTTTTCAATAATGAAATTTTATTGTTATTTGGAACTAGATATACTTTATAGGAGACTAGCTGCTCCGCGCGGTTTCACCCCCGTGGCTCCACTCCTGTACGTCGTAGCGTGATGATATATAGCCTACAGCCTTCCTCGATAAATGAGCTATCTAACACCGAAATAATTTTTCAAATCGGACCAGTAGTTCCCGAGATTAGCGCGTTCAAACAAACAAACAAACTCTTCCGCTTTATAATATTAGTATAGATTAAGTTTAACAAAAAAATTGTGTATTCTATTTCTTCAAAAATAAAGGTGTTTAAAGTTTTTAGACTAGTGTATACTTACGCCTTCTTTACATTTGAATCCTTGTGACTCTAAAACTGAAATAGTCTCAGGGCAGGATACGCAATATACTGATTTCTTAAAGTTCACTGATTTCAAATATTCCGCTATTGCTGTTGATGGTATTGTGAGGTTTTGCTAAAAAAAAATAAAAAATACTTCAGAATATGGTAAGTAGTAGATTCATAAGTAGAAAAAAGCAACGACAAGATGATATAATATCTCGTCTCAATTACAAACCAAAATCTATTTCTTAGAACAGAATATTTTATATTATACTGAGAAATATGAGCGTCAGAAGTATTAAGAATAAGATAATTTTAATCGTTCGTTAAATATTGTACATGACACCATCACTTTAGCTAATATCATAGATTATGTTTTGGTAGAAGCTTAGATATTAAAGATTATTCATCAGCAGCCCTGTATCTCATCTTTCGTACTTAATCAAAAATTTCTACCAAAATAAATGTATTCCTGGGGTATTACGCCATTATAATTATTAAGCCCATTTGTTTTTGCGTGGAATAACCTAATCAGGGATTTGTAAGGATGTCCTATTGTACATTTCTTACAAAGAAATCGTAAGAAATTGCCAATCAGCGATCACATAAATACATACATACTTTGTTTTATTACGTAACATATAAACCACTTCTTTTTATTGTAGATTTAATCGCTATTTATTAACTTTTAGTGTTAAATGACTGATTTATTATAATGGCCTTCTAAGGAGCCTTGTTTCTAGCAAGGCCATTTGGAAGAGTTCTATGAAACTTAAGTTCAATCAATATTGATCAAATCTGAAATTTAAAAAAGTGGTTTATATGTTACGTAATAAAACAAAGTATTACTTAAATATTTGTTAATTTCATTTATCCAGTAAATAAACGAATAATAACTGTTTAATTGTTAGAGTGGCCTTCCATGGTACACCCACCTTATATATACTTCTAATTCTATGTATCAAGAAGGGAAATAGAATTTATTTTAGGTAAGTACATATTTTCATCATCATCATAACTATTAATTGAAAAATGCTTCTAATACTAATGACATAAATTAGCATTTAGTTTTCTTAGTCTAGTCCATAACTCAAGAATATTTTATGTTACCAATCTATTTTCTATAAATACTGCAATGGACTTTAATACTTATTTACATAGTAATAAAGTCGACTTACAAAACCATTTTCTATACCGGCAGCTTTGAATTGGGCTTCATAGTTCTGTCTACTCCGAAGACTGTTGTTTGATACAAAATGAACGGTTTTGCCAAGACTTTTCATCAAATCGAAGAATGTCCCGGCACCCGGCATTGGCTTGTTTGACCATATTACTCCTGAAAGTAAAGGTAATTAGTACTGAAGAAAAATTATAATAACTACTGGAAACTGACTTAAATATTAAAATATATTATTTTTATGATTTGTAGAGCGGGACGTGCGTGATAGACTAATTAATCATGTATTTGATACATTTAAGTACTTAATATCTAATAAAAGAATATCTAAATAGTATCTTATTCTTGAACCGTAGTTTTAACCTTCTTCTATACCTAATATAAAAATGAATCGCAAAATGTGTTGGTAAGCGCGTAACTCGAGAACGGCTGAACCGATTTCGTTAATTATTTTTTTTATAATATTCCTTGAAGTACGAGGATGGTTCCCATGGAGAGAAAACGTAAACACTTAGAGCATTAAACCGTAAACATGTACCACGGGCGAAGCCGCGGCGGACTACTAGTAAATACATTAATTAGAGTGGACATAATTATATTGTTTTATTTCACTGTAACTTACAATATTTGTTTCCCTTTTTAATTTACGTTGATTACGTGATATTAATTCGTTTATTTTACAAAACGAACGACGTATTGCAAATTAATTAATATTATTAATTATCTGTGAAACGTCAATTCGTTTAAAATCATATTTTATACAAACAGCATACATTATTTTACATTTAGTACCAATTGGTTGGTTTGATAAATTTTAGATATAGGTACACCTACTAGGTAGGCTACATAATATATAAAAAAAAAATTCATAGCTAATGATTCAATTAATTGTTTCATTATACTAAAGAAGATAAATTTATAAGTCAGGGTCAAGGTTTAAGAATCAGTATTTTGAATAAAGATAAGATTACCTATTACTTTTTTGGTAAAGATAAGTAAGATATGTACCTATAAATAAACTGTATTGTATTTTCGTTCATATTGTTATAAAATAACACCAGTAGATAATTTTAATTTTGTATAAATGTGGTCGTATTACTCAAAATATGCATTATAATTGCACTAGCTTTCCACCCGCGGCTTCGCCCGCGCAGTCAAAGAAAAAACCCGCATAGTTCCCGTTCCCGTGGGATTTCCAGGATAAAACATATCCTATGTCCCGGGGTAAAAAGTAGCCTATGTCCTGTCTCGGGTATCAAAATATCTCTATACCAAATTTCATGCAAATTGGTTCAGTAGTTAAGGTGATGAATTAATTTTTCTAACATTTACGGCCCTTTTTAAACCTTCGTAATTTTTATATTATTAAAGTTGTCGTGATGAAAATTCTTGACAAGAAAGTTCAATAGTAACACAATACGTCTACCGTTTTAGAAACATGATTCCATGATATTTTCTCGATAGAAAAAAAATACAAAGTTCTCATTGTTATTTTTTTTTAATCTCTGGCATCTTCAAAATAACAAACGTAAAGTTACGACTTTTTGGATATTAACTATAAAATATACAACCTATACGTCTACCGTGTTAGAATTTTGAAATATGCGATGGTTTTGAAATAAACAAGAAATACTTGAAATTAGCGCGCGACCAGCCAATATAGCGAGAGCCGCCCTGTACCTTCCTACCCCGATCGCTGCACGAGTCATTCCCGCTACGGCCGTCACACGGGGAACTTGTGTCGCTCGCGCAATCGTAACAAAGGGTGACAACACGATAAGACAAAATGAGACAAATGGGGACAATAAAGAAAATAAGAAGAAGAAACATAAAGGTTGGAGGAAAAATAATGCTTACAATTGGAACAAATTAATGAAGTAAGTTTGTTTTATTTTTAATTTGATGATAATTGTATTATAGACGATGTTTGATATGTACCCCTGTTTTAAGTACATAACGAATGTGTAATATTTTTTCATTTATAGCATAGATAATCTTTTCAGAAATCCGGAATCCAGAAGGAAAATAAACCCACTGATTGTTCACAATGTGAACCCACTCCTTCGTAAGTACCTTTATTCAGTCAAAAATGTATGTTATCAACGCTCTACTGGTTTTATCGCATGATTCCATTTTTAGCAAAAAGCAACAAAGTGCAAAGAAATAAAAAATCATGGTGAACTTAGTGGAAGTATGGTGGACGTAATATGGAACAGGAGCTCATTGGAGTAGTATTATATTTAAAAAAATACGAAAAAATTTCAAGAATTACATTTCTTAGTAGGTGGTAGATAAGTATGTTGTATAAAGAATTTGATGTTGATATTTATTTCATTTATACTTACTACACCTGTGCGGGAAATTGCTTAGTACTAAAACAGGTTTATATTCATATTTACATAGTAATGTGAGTTTTCATTTCGAAAAATTTTGTGTAAGTATATTAAATTGAGTTCCTGGGTGATCTGGAAACACAATTGGGCCCGGAAGATGGCGCTGCAGTCACTCCTCCTAATCACATGAACCGATTTGGATGAATATTTGTGTGCACATTTCATTGTTGTGGGATGATTGGTTGATTCGTTTTCACATTAGCTAATATTATGTATTTTTGTTGTTAGAAAGTAAACTTAATTTAATGTTTATAATACATTATTATTGGTATAAATAAGCCAGTGTTCGTCTCACATTGCTGTACCTGCCTACCTACCCTACCAGGGCCTAACTTTGTTCTGGCTATTTTATTTTGATTATTTGTAATGAATAATTACAATTATAATAGAGTGCAAAAAATAAATACATGCGTCAATATATTTTGTGTTTTTTTTAAAACAATTTTTTTATTTAAAAAAATATCATTCCGACCGCGGCTTTGCCCGCGTGGAATTAGGTTATATCGTGAATCCTGTTTTATCCCACAGAAGTGTTCAGTTCGGATAAAAAGTATCCTATGTGTAAATCCAGGCAATTAGCTATATTTTATCAAAATTGGTAATGTAGTCTTGACGTGATTAAGTAACAACTAACAAAAAAATATACAAATTAACATCCAAAGTTTCGCATCAGTTTTACTGTATTAGTGATATCTTCCACTCTTGACTTTGACTGAGAAGAATTAGGGTTTATCACTTCTTTCAGAAATAGTACCTTTCATTTCTGGGCATGATGTAATATCTACGTCAGCATCAAATTTTATCTAAATCAATTCAGTAGTCCGCGTTATTGAGTACCATTTCATTTTTTCAGAGTAACAATATTTTTTGTTATTTTAAAGATTATTTATCACCTGTATTATTTTGTAATAAAGTAAACATTACGAAATAATAATAATTATTAATAATGTCTAAGTAGTTGTTAAAAAGAAGATTATTTTTTTATAAGCAAGAAAATAAAACCAATAAATCAACAATTAAATATATGTATAACAATATTATAACTGTATGACGACTCCATACATGTTTGTCCCGAGTCGGCCAGCGGCAGCGCGGCGAGTTTGCAAGAATGACTTCGCGCACACCCGCGTTCGCGATAGCGAGCTATTAGACTCCGCCCACCAAGCAGTGGATTTTTTTTTGTGTATCGTCTTAAGGCGTGATTGAGTAACAGACAGACAGACAGAGTTACTTTCGCATTTATAATATTAGTATGGATTATTAGGTACTATTGTGGTGCCTCAAAATTGATTATTTATTAATCCGATATAGATAAGTATATTTTATACTCTACTTTAAACAGTTCTTGGTATGATTACTACGATGTACTGATGAAATTTTTTATGGAGATAAGGAGAATAAATAAATAAATAAAAATAGCCACTGCATAGGTACCTAATTTCTTTCTCTTCATAAAATATTAGGATGTAAATGGAAAATTCTAAAGTGCTTCTAAAAGAAGTCTAGTTCTTTTATTATCGTAAAAAATATTTCATTAAAGACATGCCCTAGTAACAATATTGTCATGGTATCAACTTTATGTTCATTAAGATAAACAGAAATGAATTATAATAACGAACAAGAACATACAGTTATTATCATTAATAGCTAAAATTATTTTGGTTCTTAAACGATTTGTCATAACTACAAATAGCGTTTATCCTACGATATTTCTATAAAACTAAAAACGCGTTCATTTTCCTTAAAATCTACATTGGGTTTTGTTTCCAACAAAAGTCTTAGAATTTTACCTGCTTAGACATAGTTCATATTATCGTACTAAAAGGAGGATAACTCGTTTACACAACATAAAAACCCAGCGTATTTTTGTTTAATTAAAACCAAATAACCTCAAACCTTAACCTTCTCATTGCGTCGCGTAAACAAGGCATGGCCACTTCTAATTATTTAATATTTTGTATCGATATCATGCAATTATTACAACCTTAATATCATAATCAGCAAAATATTGAATACGCCGGCTCGATCAGCTGTCGTGTGCCTGACGTCACGTACCGTCACAATCCGAGAACACATGATCGAACGAATCGATAAACCGCTTGAACCCATCACTGTCCACTTCCATAAGATTCACAGGTTTCATTTTCAATAAATCACTATGACACTGTTTAAAATACTAAATTTAATAGGAGCAAAACACGTGCACTCCTAACCTAGTTTGTGGCAGCACTGCGCTTGCGTGAAGTATGTTCAATGTTCATTAATATATTTTTAACAATCGGCGGCGTTTCCATTGATTCACGCGCGGCGTGAATTTCATACGTGTGTGCATACACAGATTAACATCGTGCATACTGCATACGTTTACATATTGAAGGGACTAGGGAGACTTGATTTCTAAGAGGATAATTATACCTAGGACATTTTTTGTTGTGACTTCCAGTAAAAATTGATTATTTGGATGACACAATTTTAGTTTTACAATATCAGGATATATTGTGACGAATAAATGCAAGGAAAATAGATTTACCGTAAGACGTATTCATACATATTCGTGGAAGACACACACGTACTTTTTTAATATTAAACATTTGTATGATAATATTATGACGAGATAAGAAAGATAACATAACGTTGAACTGGTTTTTATAATAGCATCTTCCTAATCAGCTTTAGTTATTGAACAGAAAAAAAATGCGTATTCATTCATGAATATAGTTATGTAGCGTTCTATTAATTAATTCTTTACAAAACTTACTACTACACATATCTTCAAACTCTATTATTAGTTCACCACGCAGCCCTAACTATGTTACAATCCCAAACTGGTTTTAACACTTTGTTTCGAGTACTATTGAGTAGCATTAATACGATAAATGAACTTAAGCAATTGCCGAAATAGAAAGAAAACTCCGAAAAAAGTACGTGTGGTTTTATACGAGCTCAGTTGGCTTAGCTAAACATTTTATGTCTAGAATAATATTGTGGGTGTAGGGTTGGCACTGAATCGAAATAATGTGTTTTTAAAAGAGAGAAATTATTTAAAGGGGTCTTAAAGAAAGGGGAAGTTAAGCTATTATGTATGTAAGTATATTTTATTCACACGCTATAAAGCGTAAACGGCTTGACGATGTGCGGTTCAATAATGAAAGAGCCTTGAAATTACAATAAATAAAAAAAGTAATAATATTACCTACTTATTTTTGCGTCAAATTATGGAAAATAGTTATGCCTCTATCATTTTCCAAAGATAGTTTTTTATTACAATATTTAAAGTCATGGCTAATAGTCAATAAAATAATAATTGTATTGATTAGTTTTACCTATTTTATTTCTTCTATAATATATTGGGCTGTAATATTTCCAAAACTGATAATACTTTATATTTTGCTTTTTTATTTATTTACAATACTTTTGTATCTCATCCTTAATCAAAAACATAATACAGTTATTCTTAAGTGTGCATATAAAACTTGAAAGATATAAAATGAAGTATGAAGCCTAATAAAATGTTTTCTTATCTTTTAATGCTATTCTACCTTTTATATAAACCTAGAATCTTAAAACTATTATACCATTCTATTTTCCTATATATTTTATAAATATTTTGCACTTCATTTTTAATTTTTTGCTTAATTTTATATTTTTAGTACCTAATAAATTTAATATGTATACCATTTATTTAACTAATAACATTATGTACTGTGCGTCTGTGCACATAAATGTACTTTAATTAATATGTACAAAAAACTGTGATTGTAAAACTTCTGTTTCATTCCATATACATATAATTTAATAAAATAGCTTTGTGTATTTTTGCTTAAAATGCCGACATTAATTAACACTTTTGGCCACTAAACAACTTCCCTAGCAGTCAATAAAATCCCAAATTATATTTATTAAAAAACTAGCTGCCCCGCGCGGTTTCACCCCCGTGGCTCCACTCCTGTTGGTCGTACCGTGATGATATATAGCCTATAACCTTCCTCGATAAATAAGCTATCTAACACAGAAAGAATTTTTTAAATCGGACCAGTAGTTCCCGAGATTAGTGCGTTCAAACAAACAAACAAACTCTTCAACTTTATAATATTAGTATAGATTAGTATAGATAGTTGAAAACAATGGAAACGTTGCTATAAATCGATGTATGAGTCATGGGTTACCATAGATATGACCTCGCTTTGATGGCTCATGGGAGTGCTTTGGGTTATACAAGCAAGCAAATTGATATGAGGAACATTATTATATTGATTAGAGTGAAGTGAAAATCATTGTACTGTAGTGTATTGTATATGAGGATGGCAAAATAATATTCAGTGTACGTTTGGGTAGATTTACTTATTATACGAAAATTAAAATTAATTAATATAAATATCACGAACATTTATAGAACAAAATACATTTCAAGGGTCAAGGGTCATGCTGAACTTGTCTACGTTTTACGTGAGATTTTTAGATAATTAATTAATATAAATATCACGAACATTTATAGAACAAAATACATTTCAAGGGTCAAGGGTCATGCTGAACTTGTCTACGTTTTACGTGAGATTTTTAGATATTTGCGACTACCTATATGACGAGTTATCCTGAAATCGAAATATTTGATGTACGTTTGAATATTAGTCTGAAAGCCCATGCATAAAATTCTGGATAATATTTAGGAATAGATAGAATACTATTTTTTGTGAAGAATCTTAATTTGATTTGAGATTGTAACACAATATTGTAACTTATTTGTATGATTAAACAATGACGTATTAACCACAAACCCGTTGAGTGTATGGCTCATAGCCGGCACCGATCCCTATAGTGCAAAGGTAGTTCACGAAAAAAAAGAAACTAGTTATAGCATAAAAATGTAATCATGACGATATATTTTTTCTATAAAATTATAGAAATTGATTTTATTTTGTTTTAATTTTAATTGCTTACATACTAACACTTACATGATAATGCTGAGTCATCAAATGATCATATTCACGTTTTCATATCACTACACGATTGCCAAATACATTCACTTATATTTTCACACATTAACACAACGTATTTCACTATGAATAATAACAAATCTCCATTATTTACAAACAAGAAAAAAAGCGCCATTTTGCGTATTCCGCACTGAAAAGTTGAGACACTTTTTCACTGATATATTCTTCAAATATCCCTAAAACCAATATCATAAACGTATTCTACGTAAAATTTCCAGTAATATACGTCTCAATTATCACTCATCTTTTTATTCCTCTCGGCATAATTCACAATCCAAATATTCGTGAAACAAGACAAACGTCACAAACTATGCCCGATGACGCAACTCAAGTATGATTCACTTTTTTTTTTATTTTGTGGTTTTAGTCTGTATTGCCTGTGTCGGAGTAGTGTCGATTCGCATTATAAATGTTTAAGGCATAGAGAAATATTTTTTATACTGGAAACATTCACTTGTAAGTCACTACAGATGACCTTCAATGTCACGGGCCGCGTTAGGCACAGCTATTGTGCGCAGGACGCTACAGTACAATTTTTAGTTACGGCTTACGCACGTTACTGCTGTGCGTAGGACGCGTCACGGGAAAGTTTAAAATCGTTGCAAGACAATTGGTACTTTATCTTTAACCGATATGTCGTTACACCATAATAACGAGTTTCTTTAGCCATTTTCGGATGTAATCAATAATCATGCCACCATATATTTAAAGCCACCGTTTAATCCTTACCTGGGGCCGTATTATGAACTCTTCTTTCCAGACAGTTTACGCCGAGAATTGAACTGACTGGCAAATTCATATTATGATTGAAACAACCATGGCTGGTGGTTGCGATCATAATATGAATTTGCCAGTCAGTTCAATTCACGGCGTAATCTGTCTGGAAATAAGATGTCATATAATACAGCCCCTGTACCTGTAGCTATTTTTACTATGCCTGTAGGTATGTTGTATCTAGTCTAATAGAGAAGCGTTTGATTTTGAAATTCATTGCAGAGCAAGTCTGACATAAAAAAAACAGTCTTGTATTTTGTACCTTAATTCCTTCAGTCTAAAATTCAACATTTTTGTTAACATTCTCATCTAGTTGCTAAACAAAAAAACTTTTTTTTTTATAAAAAATTGGTAAGCGGTAATGAAACACTTGACTGGTGGCAATAATTGATATCATTTAGATAAGGCCGCCAATTGTCTTTGGTGTTTTTATGAAATAGATAATTACCTATAGCAAAATGAAACCGAACCAATCTAATTCTGATATCAGTTTCGTCCTTGAGTTCAAAACAAACAAAACCATTTTATATTAAGGTCACACGGAATATCCCACCTTTTCGATGAACTAGAAAAATATTGGTTTAGTTTCAACTAATTGAAGAAGTGCCAAATGTCTCTAAAATAAAAAAAAAATCTTACGCGCATTATCGACATTTCACACAAGATATAAAAATAGGAAATTTTATGAAAAAAGAACAATGTCTGCTAGATTTTAAACTTTTTTCTATAAAAGAAAACGGCTACGGGATGGTCAATGGGATATAGATCCTATTAATTAAAAATATTTGTTTGCTTTTTCTGGCTTCATCTCAACACCGGCTAAGCTCTACGCATGCCATCATTTAATGGGATAATCATTACATTTCATTTACATTTAAGAGTAAAAGTAATGCGCTGCAAGTTTAAGTCAACATCCAGTACAAGTCCAGTACCTATATTATTATCGTAATATTGATCGGACATTGTGAAAGGTAAAAACTATGGAAAAACTCAATTTAAGCATTAGCTTTTATATGACTGAATTACGCAAATGTATAACCATAACGTATTGTATTAAATATATCTACAACACGCTACTTACCAAGTATGCATAATTTGAAATAATATTTTCAGAACATCTTCAACCACAAAGTTTAGCAATTAGGGTAACAGGCGGAGACAAATTATCTTCGAATGTATAAGGGCTCCTTCACATGATATTGAAAAAGCTTAACTGTTTCCTAACTATTTATTTATATCTTTCTTGCAAAATGTTTTACGTACTTAGATTAATGCCTACCTAAGCTTAATTAATAGTAGGTACGTACGCACTACTTGATTAATTAATCAAATAGGATCAATTAGTGCAATTGATATCTGGTTTACTTATATAACCCTTAAATCATATCAAGCTATTATTCATCATAATCACACACTAATTGTATACATACTTTTTTCATTTTTTTCAGGTGTGAGGCGCGAGGCCAATTTCACGGTCTTCCGCCGCCTCTGATAGTATCTATATTGTAGCATTTAATAATAATTATTTTGAATTTAATTTTACGTATGGTATATATTTATTATTATTAAATTAGAACAATACTCACGATTCCCATGTGAATTGAGCAGGAAAACTGTGGGTGCTGTCAATACGGTTTTATTTACTCGGAGTTGACAACATTTTTTCCGTTTCTTTGTAATATCTTCAAAGTTACCGTAATGAGTGTCGGCAGACGGAATTGACGAAGGTTTCAAAGCAATATGTTAACTTTATATTCGTGTTTCGTATTTGATACGTATAAATTACATCAGGTGTTCGTTTTCAGGGAAACGCAAATGTATTAAGTAGGTAGTATTTGATATTACATTCGACACCGTCAAGAATTGAAAAATATATATAATATATTAGTATATTCAGACAAACTAATTGTAATATACAGTATCGTGATTTATATATAATATAGATGTTTATTAGTAAAAACTTAATTGTTTCTAGGCAGTTTGATAATTAAGTAATTTAGAGTACCTACCTACATTTTCATACAAAAATGATTGATTGAACATGATTAGGGCTGCTAGAGATAGGATAAATAATTTATTTTTATCATAAATAATATATATAATTCTGTTAAAAGCAACCATAATAAAGTTTATTGTATGATTTACATATTATTATATTTCCTTATTGCACCTCTTGTGTTCCAACATAAGTGTAATAAACCATATCAAAACTGTTCTATTATCAAAGCGATGACTAGAAATAATGGAAACATATTTGCGTAACATTTTGTACAAGTAACAATTCAAAATCATTCATTAGTATAAGAAATTACAATGAAAGAAGTAAGTACCTACTGAAAAAGATTTTCAAGTGAGTCTATAACTAAGAATAAATATTAATTTCAACACAGACTTAAGTTTATAATTCTCTCCATTACATTCAGTCTCTCAGAGTAGATAAACCGTACGAAAGTTAATAGTATTCAGTGAACCGAATGAATAAAACGAAAAACTAGATAAAGAAAATCTTCAACCAGTGATTCATATCTTGTCGTATGTCTAGGATCCTTGAATACTTGCCTTTATACAGACTTTGATATAGTTTAAATCACGGGCGTAGCCAGGTTTTAGTATCGGGGGGGGGGGGGGGGTTCAAGAAAATAAAACTAATAAAAGTACATAAAATAGCCGTTTATTCATAAGAACAATATTAAATATGTAATAAACAGACTCAGAGAAAACTTCTGGAATGGAAGGAATCGTCGAAGACCTTTTTCAAGCAGGGGGACAATATAGGCTAAATAAAAAAATTACGTTCAGTTATACCTAGGTACACGTTATAGAATTAATCTTCTGTTCTCCTTTTTAAATATATCCACTACTTCATTCGCATCAATTTCTATCCCATAGTGAATGTTCATGAGAGCCAAGCCATTCAGTGTGTTGTGCAAATAGTTTTTAAACCTTCTTAGACTTGAGAAAGACCTTTCTGGGGTAGCAGTGGAAACAGGTAACGTAGCCAGTATTTGCAACAATGTGTAAATATTTGGATAATGGATAGAGTTTTTGGTCGCACTTATCTAAGCATTCCAAAGCTGATTTTGGAGTAGGGGAGGTGAGAGTCATAGCTGCTTTCCAAACTTCAAGTTCTGCTTTGACGACAGATGTACTTTTTTCAGGCAGCACTTCCGAATACATACAAAATGCCTCTTCAATTTCACAACCGTTCGCAAAATTTGACGGTAACACACCAGACAGTGCCGATACTACTTAACGGTGTTTTGTAAATCTCTCAATTAATTATTATTTATTAAAAAAGTAGGGAATCCAAACCACATACTTTTGAGTGTAATTAATTAATATAGTTAAATTTTATCTTAACTTTTCGGGGGGGGTTTGAACCCCCAAAACCCTCCCCCTGGCTACGCCCGTGGTTTAAATGCAAAACTTAGTCATCTTTTGTAAGGTAAATAATCCTCTATTTATTATAATTTAAATGCTGGTATAAGCTTTTTAGAGATTTTATGAAATTTCTGTTAGAAAATAAATGTCAAACAAGTTTGCATTAAATATAAGATCTAATAGACTACAAGCCCGCATAGGAAAAAAA
>CAJQZM010037256.1:0-24639 GCA_907164665.1 Colias nastes | reverse complement strand
TGGTTCATTTGACCCATATTTTTTTCCTATGCGGGCTTGTAGTCTATAACGACGAGTTTTGCAATACTATTCTTTTCATTTCACGAATGATGGCTTTTTCATATTTTCATATCTAGCTTAACTTGCTGTAGGTATTTGAAAGAAAACATATACCTAGGTTGTTAACTATATTATTGTGTATGGCTTATTGCAATCTTCCAAAGTTAACCATATCTAATATCCTGTATCTAGCATTGGATTTGTTTTATTGACTGGTTTTTGATATTCGTTTAATAGAAAGTTTCTATTTCAGCCAGCAATAACAAATAGTGACCAAGAGTTACTCATAAAAATTCGCATTTGTATTATAAGTAGGGTGCAGTAAAAGGGAAATATGGTAATATAAAGGGAGTAGCGTCCTTACCATATAGGATAAAGATCCAATTACGTTATGATGTTTGCTTCTGAATGAGTTGTTTTTATTATATATAAATTTTTTTTATTTGTCCGAGCTAAGTTGCTATACTAAGAAAGTATTTTTAATTGAAATAATTTTCGTAAAAATTGTAATTCCAAACATTTTGTAACTTGAAAACCTAATATAATATTATGTTATGTCCCTTTTTAAATAGCAATATAATACTTGTCTCCGGAGTTTGGGTATTATTAAAATATGCATATCAAAGTCTAGACCAAAACCTCTGATGAAAAATAGTTTCAAAATTTCAAATAATAAATTGACTTGATACCATTGTGGTTGTTTAATATAGGAATTATGGACATTGCTCTTTTAAAAGGGGAAAAAAGCGTGTAAGGAAAATTATTAATATTTTTAACAAATAAAAAAGAACATTTTCTTTTTTATTTGTTGAAATGAAACTTGAAATTTAGTTCTCTTCGATGGAACAAAGGTGTTTTCACGTAGGTATTATTTTTTATATAAAAGAAAGTAAATGTTTGTTATTAAAGAAAAAAACTTTACAACCAAGGTAGTCTTATGCAAGGTATTCCGCCTCAGAAACCTTCGTGGACTCTTGCTCATCACTCTGGTGAAGATCATCACAATATGATCAAATGCATATTATTCGATTCTATAAAGGGCATACAGACAAACATTCATTTCCATATTATATTATACTGACAAAATAAAAATAAGATTACTATCCTGTTTGTTACGTCTCAAATTCCAGTTTCTCAGTTCAAACTGTATCCCGCAAGATCAATTGTAATATTAAAATAATGTACCGCCTTTCAGACAATTTGTCTGTGACGTGTGCAGAATGAGCCTGCTGAAATATTTCTTTGCTTTGCGTAAATTTTAGGTTGGAATATATTTTATCTGACAGCTTTCGGTTAGTGCTCATTATGTTCAGCTAAAATACGTGCTGGTGAAGCTAAATTTATTTATTATGTTCGTGTTATAGGTTTATTTTCACGCAATCTCATGAAGTTATATAGCTATATAATCACTGTACAAATATCTTAGTATCATCACTGTTTAGGTTTTAACCTACAACTAACTTTACCTAGTTCTATCTGAATGATAGAGCATGGTAGAGCATTATGTCGAAAATTTAATTATTTTTTCATGAAGATCCACAAAACTTTCATTACCACGAAGTATACATTTAGACTCAGCCTTTTTGTAATAGTATTTATTTCATAATAACAATTATTTATGTAATTATATTTAAGACACACATTTTATAAACTCCATAGTGATCTAATTAATTAAAACAACAAACGATTTCCAACACGTATTCTGCAAACGTAACTAGAATAAATACTTGAGGTGTTGTTATTCCTGTAAAAGCATTTTTAATAAATATTTATAAGGACGTCAACTCGAGGACTGGTTAAAGTTGGAGTTCAATTATAACTTGTGGATTTACGACTGGAACAAGATATTACGACCAACCTGTTTTCTTTATAATTTCATGATAACGACGAGCTTAAGGCGTTTTAGTCTTTGTGTTATAACGGTATCTGATCCTATTTCATGTTTTCATTTCTGTTGAAAGGAAATTAATGTGTAAAGGCAAGGGTATTATCGTAAATACTTTTACATAGGCAGTTATTATTTTATAGGTTACAGTTAATGTGCAAATTTGTGAACGACTTTTTACAGGATGTACTAAATCAACTATTTATGAAATCAGAAAGTCATCTTAACAGGAGATCAGTAATAAGATTTACTTCATAAACTTGGGGGTTGCTCAAGAAACTGCAATAATGATAGTGCAATAGTTTTAATTATTAGAAAAAAAAATATTAAGACTCTATCAGTAACTCAGTTTTTATTCGCATTTTTGCTTTTCATTTGTGAAGGGCGTGTTGAGTATTGAAACTTGCTGAACATTTAAATTGTTATAGCAATTTCTGATTTACCTAGAAGGTGTTTTCACTGCCAAGGTTAATTTAGGATTATGTGATAAATAAAACCCAAAAAACACCTATGATAGCAGTAGTATAGTACATTGAAAATAAAATTATACATCGTATATTTCGTGTTTTTACAAAATTACGGCTAAAGGCATTTTGTAAGACTTTACAATCATAGAAATGTTTCAAAAGATTTAAACAAAAACGCTCAGCAAAACGTTAATAACTGAAAACTTGCAAAATTCATTTCAAATCCTTTCAGGTAAGACCAATAGCTAAAATTTTTATTTTTCATTTATGCTGAATATGTATAAACGGTCCATTAACTTCAGTGGAATTTATTGGGAGCCTTCTATAAGTGGTTTCTTTGAAACCCTCAAAATATTTTGTGGGAAACGTCAAATGGCACTCAAATCTCTTTGTGCAAAATTCGGAGTCATATTTGGGTTAATAGTAGCAAAGTGGCTTCGGTATATTCGATAAGGGACTTGCTCCGATATAGGATACTTTTGTTAACGCACAATGAATTGAAAAAATCCTTTAACGGTTGTGCACCTGAAAAGGTCTTTTAAGATCCATTCATTAGCCTTTCTATGAAACTATAAAGATTGGATTGAATCATTTTATTATTAAACGAACTATTAAGTTAATATTAGCTAGACTATTGAATTAGTACAATACACTCTACTACATAATAACAATTAACTCAAACTCATATTTTACTAATTCAATGTAGACTTAAGATTTAATAAAACGTTCATTATTTAAAATTAAACGTACTACGTGAAATTTCTTTAGATTCAGAGATAATGTGTAGGCCTATTTATTTCATAAAATTGTTTTTCTTTCACAAATACGTTCTAGATTTATAATTAAAAACACAGAAAGAGAACCATCATTAAGGGTACCTTTAGTGAGACCTGATAAGTTTTTTTTATCAAACAATTTATTTACTTTAGTTTTAAAAAAGAAATATCATCAATGGCCGTTTAAAACCCACCCTTTATAAAGCTTTATTTCAACTAGATCTGATTTAAATAATATAACACTATACGATCTCATTCAAACAAAATTGTTCTACGATTGATTAAAGTTTAATTCTCTTAAAAGTTAAATAATATAATAATATAATGAAAACTCAAACATTTTGTAAAGTTTCTCAGGTAATACAAGCACGCTATAATGTCATGAGAAATATTTTAGGCAAAGACTTGAAGTAGGTAAGTATAAGTAGAGGTTTAAACAGCAAACATTTATTTACATAAAGTTATTTTGATAGGTTATTGACTATTGTATGAGTCTCCTTCCTCTTTTTATGATATTTTTTGGCCAGAGAGGATTTGGATGTAAAAATTATGATGTTTCTATTCTTCGTTTGTGCTTTAGCTACAGGAAAATGTGATTCGCTGAAAATCAGATTTAGAAATGTCTTATTATCATAATCGCTATGATAAATAAGGAAAATGTGTTTACTATTTATAGCACTGACCTCATACAATAATAATGAATACGATTTCTATATCCCTTTGGATTCATAATTTGAAGATTACTTCGTATTTCAATACATTCGAATAAAAGGAAAAAAAAAACCGATGCGGCAGAAGACCTTTTAAAAATGAATTTGTTTTAAAATACAATAAACAACTCGCATTTGAATAATATGATGAACATGAATATAATAGTCATAAAGTAATTTATAAAACAGGACATGAAAGTATAGACAATCATTTATGATTCAATATTCATACAAACAAAAGCTTTGCACAATATTGAGTGGAACACCTTTCGCTTCACAAGTTTCACTTATATTATTCATTACTAAAACAAATGTTTTGATGAGTGGAATGAAAGTGGTTCAATTTAATATTCCAAAATGCACTTTAACAAAGTACCTGCTTAAAAATACAAAAAAGCTATTCAAAACCGACAATCAAACACGAATAACATTTTAAACAGCTGTCGGAAAAATGATTAAGTACTCGTATAAAAGCTTGTAACTTTATTTTTTATATCAAAGGGCTCTACGTAATACATCCCTATCGTGCCTAGATTCCGCCTGTGAGTCATAAAACTTTTATTTCTTCATAATCTTTTGCCTAAGGCGCCGAGGTTTTTACGATAATGGTTCTTGCACCTTCGTACATTTCAAATTTTTTTTTTTGTAAATTTCACAGTACCAGTTACCTGATTAGCCTCGTTACTTTTAATTGTACCCGCATAAAAAGCATTCAATCTAAATGACAAAAATAGTAGGTAGGTAGTAATTTTAAATCAAAAGCGATTTTATTAGGTTGCCAAAAGATTTAAAAATTTACTACGAAATAATTTTGGATAAATTACTTATTTAGACAGTCGCAGTCCTAGTCGTAGTAAACATTAGGCATGACAATACTTATATTTATTTCAGCCAACTTATTAATTAAATTATCTGTGATCGTATTATCAGTATCACATCAGTATAATATTTAGAAATTTTTTGAATTTGTCAATGTTTATATAAATAAGATCGAAAAAAGACGAAACGAATATTAAACAGGAACATATAAATGGAAAATCCCGCGTGCGTGCGAACTAATCCGGAACATAACTTATGCAAATAAAATTATAAAACAGCTTAAACAAAGCCTATCCGTCAAAACTTAGTGACGGAATACGTTGCAAACGAGAAAAGTTTTGATTTCAGCTTCAGAAATTCATTAGCGAACCCAGCCCCGGAATTACACCGACACGAGGCGTTAATAAAAACTTTGGAGAAGTTGCCCTTGGAATAATGCCAGGATCACACTCAAGGTAAGGATCGAACGATCTGGAACGTTCCAGAATGATTCGGTTTGTTAAGGCGGGTTCTTTTAGTTTATTAGCACTTTTGTAGGTATTAACAGAAGTGAACACGTATTTTATCCTTGTTTTTCGAATTCACTTCATATCTTTACACCTATTTCTTTATATTCTTGTTACTAGATGTAGCCAGTGAATAGTCCATTTTAGACAGTTATTTAATTTACTGTATATAGTTACATCTATTATTATCCGTCGCTAATTGGGTAAATGTTTGGCTAAATGGAACCGAATGTTTGTGCAGACAGCTGGTACCTATTTACCTGTTTATTTGGAATATTTACACGATACATTTTCCCGTTAAGATGTAACTTGAAACATTAAAATTTCATAATTTATAATATTTTGTTTATGCTTTTCCATGACTGCAGATCCTCACAAGTAATATTTTAATGTAATAATTCCTACCGTCACGACGCTCAGAAATGACTTCTCTATAACAAGAACAATCATGAAAAAAAAAGAATAATTTTACTGCAATACCATGTCCATGTTATCCATTTAAAGGCCACGTACAATGCAAGCTTATAGCAAGTTTCCAGCAATGTGGTAAACACATCTTTACGTGAGATGCAGAGTGCGATGCATTAATCTAGCTAATTGGCCTCATGCGGTTTCGTTCGCTACTTTATGGCTTGCTTTGAGAATTATCTACGTAATTGATGCTACGATGTTTGCGTTGACTTTGCTCTTTTTGTGAGACATCAAATGGTGATTATTGTCCTTGTGTTTATTTTTTATTATAAGTATTTAATACTGTTTATGAAAAATGCCTGATTAACTCTAGCTGAAATCCATTCAAATGAAAAAGTAATTACTCAAAAGAAAAGCAGAAAATAAATATTAATGAATAAATAAACTAATGACAACTATAATAGTGATGTTAACTATATTTTTAATATGGTAGGCAGCATGCAAAAGAAACCTACTGAGTGAAACCACATTTAAGGAACGTTCGCGCGAGTTAATAAGCCCCAATCAAATATGTTTTAAGACATAGGTAGATTACATTAATATGTAGGTATCTTGTCCAAAATACTGTCGAATTTTTTCGCAGATCAACACGCAGAAAATTCAGTGCAAGCCTTAAACTACCTAACGTTTAAAATTAAACTGCCACTGAACCTACAGTTTAAAATTGACAAGAAATATTGACATTTCAATGGGAAACACTCGTAGTTAGGAAATTAATCAAATTACTATGCAATACCAGCGGCAGCAAGTCGTATATCAATTTAACACTCCATTAGAAGCGGATACGAATTGAAATTGTTTTCGACGTGGTCGGGAATTTATAGTTTCAATACTTGCGGAAAAAGTTCGGATTTGTTGGTAAGTATTCATATTCCGTTTTATGACAGAATTCCATTAGTGAACTTGGTGTGGATAGAAATGTAAATAGATTTAGTGTTTGCGCACATTTACGAATGTATTTTGTACTAATATCGTCGTAAAATGTATAAAACTAATAGATAAGTTTTACGATATAATATATTTTCGAATATCTTTGTAGAATTTTTATATCAGACTAGCTGCGCCCCGCGATTTCACCCGCGTGGCTCCTGTTGGTCTAAGCGTGATGATATATAGCCTATAGCCTTCCCGATAAATATTCTATCTAAAACCGAAAGAATTTTTCAAATCGGACCAGTAGCTCCTGAGTTTAGCGCGTTCAAACAAACAAACAAACTCTTCAGCTTTATAATACTAAGTAGTATAGATTCAACCACTGAGCTATTATGTATAGTTAGTTCCGTTGGTTTTTTACTGTAAATCAAATTATCGTTATTAAAGCTTATAATTATCAGTGCGCATTGTGCCTCTTCTAATCCGTTGTTATTAACCATTTCAAATCAAAATTTAATACAGCAGGTTATTAATGAATACATGTAAATTTTCACCGCAGAATTTGACTGATTTTATGCGTCTAGATTTTAAATGTATTATGGCAAAGCGGGCTTAATTATGCACGGCCTGTTTGAAAATTAATGTCGTGTTATTCAGATTATATTCAATTAATTATGTAGATTTTCATAATGTTGCAGATTTGAACTAGATCACAACTACCTCGTTAATATATAGAAGTATCTATGGCATCTGCGGTATGTTTGTTGCAACTGCGTTTAAAAATAGAAATCTACAGAAGCGGTTCTTGATTATATCTGAATATAGAGAAGGAAAAAATACCGCTTACAAAATGTAATATGCTTTCTAAAACTCAATTTATTCCATACGATTCAAAGTCAAGAATTGAAAACCTCTCATCAAAAATAGAGCTAACTTTTAAGGTAAGCTTCAAATACAGAGCCTGAATGAAAGTTGAGCTCTGATAGAGAATTCAGTTATTATTTTTCAATATTCCATACCGAAGATGCGAATAAAACTTGTAATAAAAATGTCACCGACTGAAATGTTCAAACTTTTTTTAATCTAACTATCAACATGCTTTCCGAAGAAAAAAGTAGTATTGGAAGCTATTGGCTATATGTTATACTCTTTAAATATTTATAATTGAGTACGAAACTAGTTTTATCGTAGAACTAGCTGCGCTTCGCGGTTTTACCCGCATTGCTCCGCTCCTGTTGGTCTTAGCGTAATTATATAATATAGCCTATAGCCTTCCTCGATAAATGGACTATCTAACACCGAAATAATTTCTCAAATCGGACCCGTAGTTCCTGAGATTAGCGCGTTCAAACAAACAAACTCTTCAGCTTTATAATATTAGTATAGATAATAATTAATATAGTATTGTTAAAATCAATAAAAATATATACTCTGTATCCCCAAGAGCTTTCAAAATCATGAATGCTATGCCGATTTACACAAAATTTGATAAATTATTATTTGCTAAATTAGTTTAATATATTTAAAAGCAGAATATTTTCAAGTTAATTTCATTGAATGAAAAACTCATTTGTACTAATTAAAATCCTCACTAAATAAACGCAAACGATAAAGTTTTGTCTGGAAGGAAGAAATATTTAATCAACTTAAATTCAGAACTGTGTATAGTATTTTAGCATTATTGCAGTAATAAGTATAAGTGGAAATTTTGTACGGTTTTTAAATTGGTATTGGAAAATTTATTGTTATAATTATTCAATTAATTTTTATTTATCATAGAGCACAAAAATGTGTTATTTGGCAAAGAAATTAAAAAAAAAATCACCTACAAAAAGTACCTGTTTTTGCCAATAAGTAAATTCTAACATTCCTGTAACAGCCGCTAGGTTCTTGTTTCGTCGGCGTTCGATCTCCAGGGGTAACAAAAATAAGGTAAATAAATAGATTGATGAGTACTTTCTTTATATAAAAAAGTAAATATTAAATTCACAAACCATTGCCTTTATTTTCAATGTTTCAGTTTTGTAGGTAATTAAGATTTTTTACTCTTAAAAAAAAATGATAATCAAAACGTTCCACACACATTAGCGACGCAACTTTAAAAACGGTTACCATTTTGAACTTTCGCAATGCCCACATAATGTTACTAAGTTCCATAAAAGCGAACAAAGTGCTCGAACAGTACTGTTAAGCCCCAGTATGAATGCACTGAAACCAGAGTATCGCATTAAAATTTAATTGCAAACCTTTTCAGCGGCGCTCGTGTAGACGTCATTACTGTAATGTCATTATACTTAAGTCGCTTTCATACGAAAAAGTTATTATTTGATTGTAGGTAGGTACATTAGTATTTAAATCGAATGTGTTTCGTGAACTTTGAGGTTTAAATTTTGAAGCTTTTTGGCATTAAAATATATACAGGTAGGAATGTGTTTAAATGAAATTGGTTTTCAAAATATTACACAGGGGTTTTTTTCAAAGCCTAAAATTTACACAGAAAGCACAGAAGCGGTAGTGTAACCGATTTTTTTTTAATTGTGTATCCTTTGAAAGATATCCGGTATAAATTACTATTTTATTTCTAGTGATCGAATTCTGAACATTTCATTTTTTCTTTTAAGCCCAGATTAACATGCAAATCCAAATTTTGCCCTACTTGCCATCCATCTATGATAAGCTCAAGCGCGTTATCTCCAATTAATCGAATTTCAATTATCACACAAAAAGTAGCACTTAGGATGATTAAGACCCAAATCGTTAGCAATCATCTATCAAAATGTCGTATCCTTCCAGCTTTTGTCTTGAAACTTGAGTAGGATTCCCAAGTCCAACTTAATGTATCGTATGTTTTGGTGGAAACATACGTGGGTACATTGTGGGCGTTTGTCCACGTTATATTGCAATGTGTGAACAGGCTTGATGTTGTGAGTAAGTAGTTAATATGTTTTGAAACGTCTACTTTAGCCTTACTTTAGCATTATGTACCTAATATAAAATTTGAAAGCATTTTTAAAGACTTCAATTTAAAACAAAAATGACATTAAGATGACTAAAAGCTTACATTGAATCTTATTTTTTCTTCTACGTAGTTTCATCGTTACTTCGATTTGCCCTATTTTAATGGGCCTCATGCCTTATATAAGGTACAGTCTACACTATAACTAACATTTTAAAATGTCCGCACTAAACGCTTAAACTGATAAAAGTTATTTAATAAATTAGTAGATCTTTAAAAAATTAAATTTCATTTCTAAATAAGTATATTAAACAAAATAAAAATAACAAATAATAAAAACTAAACTTTAACTTTATATTCTTTAATTTCATTTAATAAAACAATGAGTAACAATTTAAAAATTAATAATAATAATAGCGTTTGATTGACAGCAAAGAAAAAAGTAGCAGCAGCAGTTCAAATCATTACCCGTATATTTGTAAAAACTTTGACATGCAAACTTGCAGAGGTACTTAGGAGGTCGTTATTGTTTCCCGTGTTTGCTTATATTACAGTTTAAGTCATCGTTAATCTTCATAAGAGCAATTAAAGCATATGAGTTTGATGTATCTTGAGCAAATACTGTGCTGCTAAAATGATCTATCTATTAAATGTATTGTAATGTAATAGCGTATTGATTACTCGTGCTTTTTTATTTATAGAGGATCAAAATAATGCTGTCTTGTAGGAACTATAAGTTGACGTTTTGGAAGTTTGATAAGACTTTTTTATGGCTTCGAGCCGGAGTACGGTTCATTATAAGTAACTTTTTATGTGCATTTACATATTTTGCTCAATAATGATAAACAAAACAAACTGGAATTTATAAATTGTTCAATGAAACACCAATCTTATATTATTCTTATTTATTTACATAGAATAACACTGGTCTAACTATTCTCAAATTTCCACAATCGTTTTCATTATTTATACGAGTGCGGTGTTGTACTGGAGTTATATTTGCCAAAATTGTTTGTTCCAATTTTACAACAAATTGGCCAAGTTCGTGCCATTAGCTACACGCTGTCGTGTATTTACGGCTATTTATTTACATTTTTTCGTTACTTCCTCCCCGATACATTTTTTATCAGGTCAGCAATTTATCTTGCAGTTCTTATATTAAATTGCTGTGCTATTTGCAAGCAAAAATGTTTGGTGCAATGGTTTGTGCTGGACTGTAAATGTTTAAGTTTTTGTTTAAGCTGCATTTGAGGGTTTCTATCAAGATAATGCAGGATGAAAATAATAAGTCTTTCCTCAAAATCTATCTGACAGATGTCCAAAGTTATTATACGTATCAATAAGACCTAGCAGGGAAGACTAAAAAGGTATGTATTACAATGTTCAGTATATAAAAACATCAGTTATACCAATCAACAATTTATAATGATGTAGGAGCTAAGTTTAAAAACGTAATTAAGGCTAGGATTGTTCAAAATATACAAGTGAAATATAATTCAATATACATCAATAATTCAGAGTATATTAAAGACTAAACAAGAAGAAAGAAAATGAGCATAAAATACCATTAATTTTTATGATATAAAAGCACCACCCATTCATTTACAATCTACGCGGCAAAGTAATGAGAAAACAACAAAAACTCATCTGAGCAATCTAACAACAAATCAGCATCCAAATTGATTTCTTCTGTTTGTTCGACACGTCAACGTCATTCTAAATAAAGAGAATCTTTCGGTAATTTGGTCGAAGCATCTCGCCGACAGTTCATCGACCAAGCCGCTTAGCTTTCAGTCAGTTTCAGACGTGAGACAATAAAGCGCGTGGTTTGTTTTACTTACAGATCAACTATTTACAGATGGTTTTAGCGCAATATTACATTCAATAGATAGATAGATTCCTTTGTTATCTTTTAATATACGATGGTTTTGTTTCTCCGATCTTTGTGTTGGATAGATTAATCTGTCTCTCATATTATCTATAATTATTAGATACTGACACATTAATCTTTTTGTAATGTGTACTTATAAAAAACCCAACGGCTTATTAAGTAAAAACATTCTAATCTAAATCTAGTTATTTACATTAGATATATTGAAAACTATAGTGTAAAGTTTAAGCTTTTGGATCCATCTCACGATAATTTATGTTCTATTCCATCTCCTGTAAATATAACATGTCCAACAAAAAGTTTACGTAGCTTATCTTAGGTCTCATCTATCTGAACATTAATTAAACATGTCGCAGACGGCTTAGGCGGGAGAGATCTGAAGACCTATATATCCGAAGAATTATAAGATCCGAAGAACCCCACGCATGATGCTATCGGTGTTGATTTCCCAGATCTAGTAAAAACCTCTGTCGCCACCTCACCTACGTATTGTAGTCACTGTATTGTATTCTACGCGCAGGCTCGGATAAGGGGCCTGGAAATTGTTTTACGTGACACGTTATAACGAACGAGAGGACGCGCACGCGTTTTGAATCGCTAACATTCCAGCTTACCCCATTTCGTTTGATGTCATTGTCATTTTGATTTTACTTAGCAAATTCCTTGATTTCATTTAGTGGAGCATACAAATTCACTGTTTCTGCTTCGTGCTCAGTTTGTCTTTGTATAATGGAAGACAAGTCAGGAATCCTGTCTTTATGCAGTAGGTACTTGTGAAACATTGCAATGGAACTGTTAATGTAGTAAATTCACTCTAAATAGAAAATGAAATAAAAATAAGACTGAAAAACGAGGATATTACCTAAATAAAAATTCGAAGGAAAAGCAGTATAAATTAAAGTGAAGCATACTGCAACAATTAGTATGTTAGAAATTATAGGTTACCTCTGAAAATACGTATCCAGTTACATTCATATAAATCGACACCCACGGTTTTTCTACGTCAAACCTATAATTTGAAATTCTAAACTTGAAGTACCTAATTATAGCTGACAAATTGAGTTGTTACATCAAGAACGCTACGCTGGTTAAATTAAAGAAATTTGTTTATTTCCTTTTTGTTACAATGTGGAATTGAATGAACATTCTAATGGAATGATTATTATTTTGTTAAGTTTTGCTGAAACCTATACTATACTATTGCTATACTATTATCCAAATATATAATTTTTCGTATACTCGTCAAGCTACCACTCATAAGCTAGACTACAAATTAAATGTTCTAGTTCGCACATATTATATGCACTTCATATATTATAGGCTTGCAGGATACATTGTAATTGACACACCACAGTGCAATCATAATCCAGAGCATATACATTATGCTTATCCCCAAGTCCACAGCTGCACACACAACTAAGTTATAATGACGCTTATTGCCAAGTTGTGATCACAGGTGGACACAACGTACAAACTGACTCGCTAAGTTCTAACTTTAAATCTGCACCTGTGACAAGGACTACGTGACACCAACTTGTATGCACTGTTCCGTCTGTATACTTGTCCGAATATGTCTTAAGTTCCAAGTGCGTTCTAAGTAAACCGAAGTGGGGTCTGAATACAAACATCCTGGTAAAGGAATGTTTTGGTTATAGGAATTTTTGTAAGGAAACTACGGAATCACTATTGAATTTTTGTCTATAATCTGGATAAATAGACAAGTTACGACGAAAGATCGCAGTTTGTCGAGCATAAAAAAAAAAACAAAATTCTAATTGAAAATTACATCTTAGCATCTCGCATTCATTACTATAATTTCTGATTTATAAACCGCCGTTTTATAAACACCATAATCTGTTTATAAAACGGCGGGCAATCCCAATGGGCGCACATAGTGATTTTAAAACTTTATTACTTGTGCTTATAAAAAGGCGGATAAACCCACGGTATACAGCTAGTGATTTTAAAACTTAACATATTAATAAATAAAAAATTCGCCGATAATTTCCAGTAAAAGGTCAATTTCACCCAATCACGAAGTACCGAGCGCAGTGGATTACATGCCGTGTCGCTATACGCTCCACTACGCAACTCTGGGGCTGCCAATAGGTTCTTTTTTTTACTATTTTATTAATTAATTTATTAATACTAAGTTGAGCACTCGGTTTTACACAGTGTATAATTTGATTGTGGTAATAAATTACTGTGAATCATGTCCACGTTCGTTTTTTGGCTAAGAGATTTGATAAATTGTAACTATAAATTTATAAAGAATAGAAAAAATTCGATCACGAGGCGGGACTCGAAGCCACATCCTTTCACGCCAATCCGGGGCGGATGCCTTATCAACTCGGCCAAATGCTTTATATTTATAAAGCATTTGAATGCCTTAAAAAATATCAAATTCAAATTGTAATAAATTTCGGCGAATTATATTATGACAAACGTAAAAATATTATCAAAACTGTATATCACGATGTCGTATAAGTTATCTATTGTTTGTTGATATATATTAAATGAAATAGATAGTTATCATACATTTTTGATGCTTATGTAATTGATATTATAATGATTTCAAAGAATTAGTATTACGTTGTGGGTGACAAATCGTAAGTATTAGAATGGTTTTTGTCCTCAAAATTCTGCAACGTTCGCCTTCTATATATTTTTTATTCGATAAAGTGAATTAGTATAAGTAGATTAGCTATGGTTCATATTTACCTATGTTTACAAAACAAACCTTATCAAAATTTTATGTTTCTCAATAAAAACAGTATTTAAATTTATTAGACGAGGCCCATGTAGACATTTAAACTCGGTTAAAAAGTCAAAAGGCAGCCCTATAAATAATACAAAATCGTTCGACCGCAAAAACTCTGCTAATCAAGTTAAGAGCGAATGCAAACATTTGTTTTACAAATTAAACATTTTAATATTAAATGAGTAATTCCCAACAGTTAAAACCCACCCTCTTACCGGTCGACTTATCAAATTAGCGTAAATAAATATAATTCTGGATACCATCTTTGTTCTGCTTTCCTTTATGGAAAATAACACTTACATTCAAAAACCTTAATTATTATTTTGTACATATCGCATATTATAGTTGTTAAAGATTGTCACGCACACATCGACTGCCACTGAAAATCTTATAAATTATTATTCTTTCTTTATAGATAAATACACACTCATGACTCAACATTATGGAAATAAGTTAAACTATACGTTTGTATGTCTTGAAATTTATTTCAAAATATCAGTTACTGAATGAAATATTTAATTAGTTCTTTAGACACTGCCACAGCTCCTTCTTAATATAATTAAATCACATTATCGTTCATGTATTTTCAGATTAATTCAGAGAGGGAGAACACATTATTATATTTTATCAAATACACCAACAAGTCACGTATTCAAGATAGGATCAAGATCCTTAAATAGATAATGAATCAATAAATCATGGTAAATTATTTATATTTATTTAAAAAAAATACATGCATGGAAAATTTTAATTTGAATACTTTTGATTAATTAATTAAAACATATTTCACAATTTCATAGATAAAGCTTTTCAGTTTTCGTCCGTGGCTTCGCTATGACTAAGGACTCGCGAGGTCTACAAAATTTTGTACTTCGTGGATTTTCGAAGATGTGTACGACATTTTTTAGCATATAGCATTGCAAAGAAAGTTAATATCCTTTGTATACGAGTTAGCGACAATTTAAAATAAATTTTAGATTAGCAGGAGCGATATTCATGATCCCGAACCATCAAGTTGTGTGTTCTAAAAAGCGCATAACATTTTGTCTCGTAGAGTTTCGTAACTAAGCATATCTTAGTAGGTATTTACATGTGTGCCCAAATTGGTCATCTCTTTGTTGAACCTATATTGTAAAAAAAATATTAATAATAAGGTTCGATGGAAACTACTCCCATAATTTGCAATGATAGTTAGAGAGCGCCATTAACTCGTGAAATATTTACCTAAATCGATGTAGAGAGCATTCTCAACAAACATGATAAGATATTCTAATTATTTACAAAACCTTTTCCTTTCATATACAGGGTGTAATCGTTAAGTGTGCACAGGCGATTATTCCGTAACTATTACAGATATCAAAAAACTTTAAACTGATATCGAAAGTACTTAACCTAATGAGTAAAATGGTCATAATAAATTTTTAAAAATAAAATGAGAAATATCTAAAAAAATAACTTGAAACCCTCCCATACATTTAGTATGAGATACGAATATCCCATGTAGGTACATTTAATATGAAAGATTTTAGCTTTTTCTTTCTTTTTTTGGTTTTCTGCTTTAATTACTTCTCAAATTTGAAGGGAAGATCATTTAGAAACTGTAAATAGAGCTTCGAAAATCTGCTATGAATACAAAATGTATGGGAAATAAAATATATGGGAGCGTTTAATGTAACATTTTTGGATATTTCTCGTTTTATTTTTAAAAATTTATTATGGCCATTTTTCTCATTAGGTTATGTACTTTCGATATCAGTTTAAAGTTTTTTGATATCTGCAATAGTTACGGAATAATCGCTTGTGCACACTTAACGATTACACCCTGTATATTATATAAGATGAGTAAAAATATATAACTTAGTTTTAGTAATATTAAAATGGTTATATCTCCATATGAGTGTACAGTCACGATATCAAAGGAGCTACTAATATTTGATTTCTATCATATTAAGATTAATACATATTATTTAAAATTTTCACAAGACTTTATCTGATACTGAATAGGGTATATAACAATTTTATCTTTATAATATTAGTAGTTGTATTAGCGTGAGTCTACTCGGTTCAAAATGGTGTCTAAAATTTTGCTTTTGGTGGCGATTTTCACTTGTCAGGGTACGTTTAAGATGAATAATCATTTAATGTATCTTTTTAACTATTGGAATTTTAAAATAATACAAGCTTTATCATTACTAACTTAAGGTGAAAATGACGATTTTTAACGTTTTTTTTTAAATGAAACTAAATAAAAGTACTGTGTTTTAGTAGATCTGCTTTAATAGTTATTGAAATGATTACGTGTTTGAATATTGACAAAGGAAATACAATTGAAAATTGTTATTGAGATATAGTATAGTATAGATATAGTGAATCGCTTAAACTAAGAGCACCCCTTGTCTATCATAGTCTGACAGGAACAGTCACAAACTGACACAATATCTTAAGTCTAAACACTGCCATAAATAATTAATTGTCAATAACTTATATTTGTTCCATATCAGGTAATATAAATACATGTGGGAGTTTTATAAGTAAATAAATAAGAATCATCTCATCTGTGATATTTCCTCATCACAGACTACCTAGTGTGTTTAACACAAGCACTAATCAATAGTGCCTGTGACCTGTGAACAGATGGTTCAAACTTGACATTGGCAGAATCCGTCCTCACATGGATTGGGAAATTGAAATTTTAATTGAAATTGCCACTAAAGAAAATAAGAAATATGTAATTAATAAATAATTATTTATGTCTATTTGTTTCAGTTCTGTGCCTGACGGAAATTCGTCTTAACGATATAAACGTTCACTACATAAAACATCCACTGATTGGCACATCCATTGGTATCCCGGCTGAACGCTGGGACGACACTCTCGTAAACTGTAATGTTATTTTCCCCAATGGTATTTCTTACTCCGTGTACCCAACGGCCAATCACCCGAATTTGGACTTTATGGCCATGCCACAAGTTAAAATTTTCCCCTTCAAAAGCTGCTCATTATCTATAAGGAATATTGGAAAGGAGTACAGCGGTGTGTACGAACTGATTTCAACAATCAGGCGTCAACCAAATAACGACGTTATTGTAACGAGGCGAAGGTTCATTCTCGAAGTTGTCGAATCTGACTTTAATTAGATATCTGAATTCTGAATTGTATTGGCTTCAAGTGATATTATGTGTGAGCTATGTAAAGCCTGATTCCCACGACATGTTTGCTTCACAAATCCGACCGCGCCACACCAAACCACATGCCATGGGAATCGGCGCGCTTGTCGCTCGCCAGTGCTTGCCATACGCACACATGCCGTGGGAACGCTCAGTTCAAATCGCGACGGATGGCGACAAGCGCTTGTCGTCTGCCAATGCTTGTGAAGCAAACATGCCGTGGGAATCAGGCTTTATATGGACTTATTGTGATATTTATTGATTATTTTTTGTATCAAAAGTTTCATTGTATAAAGTCACGATATAACTGAGTATTATATGACATTTTAGTTAACGTATTAGTTTGTATATTATTGTAGTACCTACCATTTAAATAAAATCACACATGTTTTATAGAAATGCAAATGTTAAGTACACTATATCCTCCATATTATCACAAATTATATAATGTATTTTGACAATCTTTTAAACAACACCATATAAAATAATACATAACAAATTATGAATCAAACTTGAAAAAGCATACTGACTTGACAAGAAATGCTAAGGAAATACACGTTGCAATGCACTAATACGCAGTCAACACTAATTAAACTAATTTGCTAGTAAATCTTCGAGTGTCCTCAAGTTGCCACAGTTCCCAGTTTCTGAAGCAGATTATAATTTCTGTGACTGTATGACGGCACGTGCTGTGTGCGCCTTAGAGATTTGATCTTATATTAGCTGCAAAACTTTCAAAACTTTTGATGGAATCCGTGGTTTTGATATTATACCTTAGACCTGAAAATATTACGTATATTCAAGAGAATTTCTGGTAAGTACCCTAAGTTCAGAAAGCTGTGAGTTTTGTTGTTTTATTTCATCTGTAAATATTTTTTTCAATTGTTATTGATATAAATATGCTCCTAAGATTGATTCGGTTATTCTTGAAATAGTAATCAAAATAGGGATGATATTTTTTATTCTATGCTTATTGAATACATGCATGATCAAAAGTTAAAATGATAAGATTGTAATAAAACAGGTAATGAATGAAACGATTAGATAATTTTTATCAAACGTCATGGTAACAATGATTAATGATTTTTATTAATTTTTAGATTTTTCTTTATATAGTGGAAAAAAATATTATCTATTGCTTAGGCCGCACCCACACAGACAGGCGACTTGCCTATCGAGTAGCTTTGTATGACAAGTAGCTTTGTAAAACCAAACTAAATATTTACCATAGTACAAAGAGAGAAGTAGGCCGACTCCCGGCGTTTAGGAGCGCACGGTACCTAAACTCGCGAGGATTCGCGTAGGATTGTCAATTAATGTTACATTGATATTTTAAATAATTGTATAAACAAACACGACCGCTCACAGCAATGGCTCGCCCCTAACGAGGACGGTCCATGAGAAGGAACCAAGCGACGTTGTGTGCATGCGTCGAGCTTGCATACGTACCTACATGAACACACAAACGGCGCGATGTACCCATAGATAATAATACATACAGACTAGGGATATGTATCTTTGTTCGAAGTAACTACATAGTAAGTGTAAAACGAACGATGGAGAATTTTTGTGACTCGCTGCACTACACGCTTGGCGTACCAAGATTGTCACTTAGTGCTATGAGCTAGTCGCTAGTATGCAAGTGAGCCTGTCTGTATGCAAGTGAGCCTGTCTACAACCGCGTCCTTATACTATTTTACGTTCGTGTCATTGCCGCTAGGTTGGTCTTGAGGCCATAATAGTACAGTCCCCAATTGAAATAAAATTCATTTCCGTGGGACTCACCTCCGTCATACGGACTACTGATATCCACTTAATCGGCATGTTTTTCTGTACACAAAAAGTGCGGTAGTCACTTCCTAGGGGTATGGAGGGGGGAGCTATGACGTAGCAAAGGTGGCCGTCGGGCCATTCTATTGTGCGGTATATCTAGATAACTACCGGACCGATTTACTTATAAAGGGTGTCAATTGAAAGATAATTAAATAAACATTATTTGATTCCTAAGATTCATTAATGTAAAACTAGTACCAACTGAAATATTTACAAAAAACAACATTTTATGAAATATATATTTTTTTTAAATGCAAAAATCTCGGTAACCGTTAGAATTATGAGAATTTAGCTTATTATAAAACATATAGCTACTTTTATCACCTTTCTAATAAACCTTCAATAATGACAATCGAGCAATAAACAACGGAACTACAGCCTATTAATTGAGCGTCGGTAGCGCCAAATTAGCCCTTTGTTGGTAGGAATTATCTTGAAATTATTCTTAAACTAGAGGAAAACCCGGCTTCGCTCGGGTGAAATTTGACTCATAATACACGTCTAGTTGCAAAATGTAGGTAGAAATTTCTGTAGTCATCGGTTCTCAAGGAATATTAAAGGAATAAGCAATGCATAGATTCGTATAGCTTCGTTCGTTATGTTTAATAAATATAATAAATAAAAACTGCAAAAGTTTTTACACAAATTATTTTTATTTCAAAATAAACTAACACAAATTAACAAAACATATAATTTTTAAGGTTTACTCTGTGTAAACCTCTTTGTTTTAAGCACTCAGTCTTTTTCTCTACTTTGACAGGTAGATAAGTACTTACTAATTTTAAAAATAAAAAATGATATTGTGGTTCTTTAACCAAACTGGCTAAATCAAGAATAATAGTAGGATTAGGCCTTATCTACCTTTTCCTAGGGATAAATCAGCTTTAACACAGAATGCCTTGTCTCATTGCATGGCTCTTACAAACCAAGTCACTATTCAGCAGAGGAAGTATACATCTAATGTTTTATTTATTTTATATAAGAAAGTTCTATCTTTTATATAAAATTAATAAAACATTTACTGAACATTTTATGTTCAGTTTGACTGTTTAAATGGCATAATCCTACAAAAAGATACAATCCATAGAATATTATTATAAAGGTATGTAAATTGTAATTTTACAATGAGTACTTATCCGAGAATTTGGCAAAGGTACTTATAAAAAAATATTCTCTATTATCACAGGTTGATTATGACAAAATTTCTCTATATATAACATTTTTCGATAAATATTTATCACCTTTCAAGCCTTGTTCAGTGGTATTGATAATTTGAATTTTTACATCATCGAATCTTCGAACTCGAGAGAAGGCAACATAGAGCTGTCCATGGGTGAACACAGGATTAGGTAAAAATATACCGATTTTGTCGAAAGTTTGTCCCTGGCATTTGTTAATTGTCATAGCGAATGCTATGCGAATGGGAAACTGAAGCCGACAAAATTTAAAAGGCAGTTGACTGTTAGATGGCTGGAGACGAATTCGAGGAATAAAAACTCTGGTTCCCACATGGCTACACAAATAATTTCGGCATCAATGACACGTGAAGCTAACGCTCTAACAATAAGACGGGTTCCATTGCACAACCCAACAGTCGGGTTTAAATTTCTCAAAAGCATTACTATACAACCAACTTTTAATTTTAGAATGTGTGGTGGTAGTCCTGCAGGCGTTATAGTATTTAGAAATTCTACGGGATAGTTTAAAACATCATTATGGTCGTCCTCAACCACAGCGTCAGAACTTTCATAAATTTTAAGCAGGCCGGGGATTTTTTCGACAACTTGGTCGTTCAATTGAAAACAATCATCGTTTTTGGGAGTAAGGATAGCTTTCATTGAATAACTTTTATAATCATTTGTGTTCAGGGAAACACCAAAAATATGGTCTACAATTGAATTATCTACAATGCATCGTTGAGGCAGTTCAATGTGGTCGTCATCATCTTCATTAGCTGATCCATCGCCTACCTTTAATACCCATAGAGCAAACTCTAAATCATCGTGCGCTCTCATATTATGAGCCAATTGGAGTTGAGTAAAGTTTGGCCACATTCAATTTCAATGGTGTAAAACCACGCACTCGGTATTCCAAAAATATGTTTCCTTGTAATGTCATCTAAAAGTTCCTCCAATTTTAGTTTAAAAATTCTGGCAATTAAATCGGGTCTATGTTCTTTTTTAGTGCCTTGTAAATTATCTAAGATTTCCTGCCAATTGGGATTGCACGTAAAAGTTATAAATAAGTCTGGTTTACCATACTTGCATACAATTGCCATGGAATCCTGATAATTTTGCATCATGTGCCTAGGACTTCCCACATAAGTTGATGGCAATATTATCATTTTACCAATTCCTTGACCCATTTCTCTATCATTATTGTACAGGCTATCCATTAAATTGTTATAATTGTCAGCTCTGAGCTGTTTTTGATTCAATCGAAGAAACAATAATCTTTGAGATTCAATCCTAACATAGGCCAAGACACAATATTCATGAAAAAGTTTTTCGGCGTAAAATAATGGGTTAAAATTTTTACGAACAGCAAGTCTATACTGATAAAATTGTAACATTGTAAGACGGCTTCGAGCAGTTCGACTCTCTTCTCTGTGTTGAAGATTTTCATGCCATCCGAGTTCTCCATTAGGAAAAAGTAAGGGAAAGGCTAAAGGATCAATATTGGGACTGGTTGATTTGAGTGTAGTTAAATGTTGAGAATATTCTTGTACAGAGAAGTCTATATTTAATGGAGGTTCACCGTTTTCTCCTACAAAGATGACCGCTACCTCATTATTTGATGGTGTGTTATACCGACGCAAATCAAGAGATTTATGTGTACAAAAATGCATTGATACCGAATATTTGGGTCGATTTTCTGAGGCTGCTTTTAACTCCTCTTCAGCTAAAATTGCAGCCACTCTTTTGTATGTTTGACAAAAGCTAGTGATTTAACAGATGCAACAGGAGCAGTTAGAGGTTGTATTGTAGAGGCAGCTAGTGATTTAACAGATGCCACAGGAGCAGTTAGATTTTTTGGAAAAAGGTTTGAAAGTGTCCGAGCTTTGGTTATTCTTAACTGCCTAATTGTTTCTAGGCCACAGCACTCGCAATAATTGAAATTATCTGCAAAAATATATTATACAATTAATAATGTCTATTGTATAATAAGAGCCAGCCAAGTTCAAGTAGAACTTGCGCATGAAGGGGTTCATTTCATTATCGAGAAAAACGGTGAAAAAATCGTGTGTTTCTGTATGTGTTCATGACACCTCAACACAGGCTATGCATGTGGTCATTTATTATTATTTGTCGAATTATAGAGAAAAAATATTGAGCCGCTTACCGAGTATAATGTTGTCGCACTCCACACATCGACTGCACATTTGCTTTTGTTTGCCATCTCTTGCAAATATTTTGCATGTCACTGGAAGTAAATAAGTATTTTATTTTTAAATGCAGAAGGCTTACAATCCACACTTTAAGAAGAAAACAAAACAAAATTCACTTAAAAACACAACCTGCCCACATACCTACTAAAATACTACTCACCATCTTTACGAAGAGCCCTTCGCTCCATCCACTTTCCACAATTGTGACAATGTTTACCAAATGCACGGAGATTCGGCTGTTAACAAAATGATATAGGTATCATCAAACAAAAGACTAAACGAAGACAGAGACACGACCAACGAAACATTTTATGAAATACTTACGATTTTCGGCATGATGTGTGTAATCCAAACAAAGCACAGACTAAGTAGAGAGCACAGAGTACTATAATTGCTATGGTAGATAGTATACACTAAACAAAGTAAATGACAATGACATTTGAACTAAAACTTCGACTTTACGGTTATGGTTAGTATTCTTCTTTCTATGGTTTTTATCGCAATTGGCCAATCTTAGGTTTAAAGAAAAAACACATAACAAAAAGTATATCATAAAAAAGTGTCAAAAACAATATTTTCGAGAAACGTCAACGACTGACGAAAAGTATTTTTTGTTATGATTCACTAAACGTTGGCGAGGCGTATCTAAGCAACGGAACGTTTTTTTGATGGCGACTGTGGTTTGCTTGGTTTGTCAGTGCAATTGAAATTTAACGAAATTCTCCATAATCCGAATTTTGCGGATATATGTTGTCGACTCAAAATTAATATTTTTTTATGTTTTGTTATTCTTAAAAGGTTTCGATCGAGTCTACCGTACCCTTTGACGAAATTATTAATATAGATATAATAAAATCGTAGGAAAGTTAAAACTGTACATTGAATATTTGTTTAAAAGAATACTTGGGGTGTGATCTACAATAGATACCGAACCCAAAATTATAGTTTTTAAAATTTTTGTCTGTTTGTCTTTATGTATGTCTGAGCTAAACTCAAAAAAGTACTGTATGGATTTACTTCAAATTTGGAACAGAGATAGCTTGAGACATGAGGAAGGTCATAGGGTAGGTTTTATCCCGGAAATCCCACGGAAACGGGAACTATGCGTGTGTTTCTTTGACTATGCGGGCGAAGCCGCTGGCGGAAAGCTGTTTAAAATAATATAATTCTGAATAAAAAGTAGTTACGTCAGTTTTTTTTTAATTTCCTGATATTTATGTGAGCAGAAACGTATTACTTAATAGATAGTATTTTCAGTGTTTTTTCTGATGTGATCAGCATAATAAATAGCATAGGACAGCGCACTTTACTTGGATATTAATAATAAAATACAAGGCTAAAAATTAATAAAAGATGTTTTTTTATCTAATTTTCATCGTCATTATTTTGATCAATATCTTCTACATAATAAAACTGGTAAAACATTTGTATCGGACGTGGCATATCCCTTCCAAGCACTTTTGTTTCATGTCACTACATACACAACGGGATAAACGGCAACCAGCTTTACATTGACATGATAATATCACTTCGATAAATTGACTTTACTGATGAAGTAATTGGCAACAGTTGGTTGTCCTCAACCTTTTAGCTAGAGTCTATGGGTTCAGGAAGCGTGGGTCTTACTACGTTTGCATTCTGCCAATAAAATGCCTGGAACACATGCAGGCGAGAAGCTTTTTGTGTAGAGGGTAATTTATCAAGTTTTCTGATGTTCTGGAACATTGCTGCTCTCAAATCGTTAAGGTTATCTAATTCTTTTGTTTGAAGTTCTGATGCCTGAATGGATATTTCTTTTGATAGAAAAGCGGATAGACGGTCTTTGTTTTCAGTTGAGTGTATGAATCTTTTCCATCTAGCAAGCAGAACAAGTCAGTTCTAAGAACCAGCCTTGGTTTTTGTCAGTCGTCGTTGAGGTTATCGAATTCTTGATACAAGAATTAGATAAGTTCAACGATTTGCGTTTCGCCTGCATGCGCTAAGAGCCACCTACCAGGCATTTTATTGGCAGAATGCAAACGTAGCAACCCACGCTTCCTGAACCCAGAGACTCTAGCTAAAAGATTGAGGACAACCAACTGTTGCCAATTACTTCAT
>CAJQZM010037255.1:23012-33926 GCA_907164665.1 Colias nastes | reverse complement strand
ACGCTCTTAACAGGAATAGGTCGACTTAACCTGTAACCCTGTATAAAAACTTTAACCATATCTAAAAGTACTAACATCAAGCTTTAAATTGAGCTAAATTTCATCTTGACACAATAAGTTTGATTGCGATACCAAGTGCCATAGTCACTTGGGCAATCTCCTTTGTTCGAAATTTGAAACTAAACGAAAAAGTAAACATTAGCGCTGAAAGTTGGATTCAGTTTTGGATTCAAATAAGCTATAGCCATGCTATAGCTTTTGTGCAACTTTGAATACTCCTATTAGGTATATATATATATATATAAATCTCGTGTCACAATGTTTGTCCTCAATGGACTCCTAAACCACTTAACCGATTATAATAAAATTCGCACACCATGTGCAGTTTGATCCAACTTGAGAGATAGGATAGGTTTTATCCCGGAAATCCCATGGGAAAGGGAACTATGCGGGGTTTTCTCTGAAAACGCGGGCGAAGCCGCGGGCGGAAAGCTAGTTAGGTATATATTTTATGGAATAAAGTAATGCAAATAAATATTTCATATCAATTAAAGTTGTTTTAAACAAAACAAGCAAACTATACAAAATTAGCCTACAATACGTGGTCTCCGTAGCGATATTATATATTTTTCTATTATTTGAAGAGAATACAAAGCAATAGGAGTATTTGTTTAGGAAATGTTGTTATTATTAGTTATGCGTCTTAGAAGGAAGGAAGGGAAAGTTGCTCAAGTAGGTATGAAATATTGACTGTATTCGGTATTTACGCACAATAAATGATTACCCGAGAGCTTAGGCCAAAAATAACTCGAATGGCCTACTTTTATATTGAATGTAATCAGTTCAAATGAAGTCTAATCACCTTTACAAAATTATACTAAACATCATTATTTTCTTTACAACCTACAGCCCTAAAAACATTCCTAATCCGCAGAGTATTTTTATATGGATTGTTCGATTTCTCTGTGCGATCGACTTTTCTTTTCGACGGGGAATTCTTACCCAATGGTCTCATTTAGAACCTGAGGCTGTATCAACTTCCCCAGGGATACCTCATAAGTATCGGTACCAAGTACAAGAAATAAAACATAGGTTTCAATTCCTTTTTAATTTCTCACTGCTAAGGTTCGTGATCATTTTCTTTAAAAGTCTTCAATTGGACTGGACAGTATTATCACAGTTGACAGATATATACTATTGCCTATTTAAATATATGGTTAACTAAGCTTTATGCAATTTTTTTTGACATATTCTTAAAGCGAATTCTAGATTGATTTATCGCCCATAAAGTTGATTGGTCTTTTAAATTCATATTTTTTTTACGTCTTAAACAAATATCACATTAAAAAAATAATAACAACAACTACTACTAACTACGGTGAACTAATGGAATTTTCCACTAGGATAGAAACACGTATTGGAGAAACTATTATAACAAAGTACGTTAATCACAAGTTCTTTACCTTGTGGGTGTACTAACTTTTACTCGAATCCTTTAATAGAATCGTAATATTGCAAATGATCGAACTTTCCAGAAGTTTCTTCACCGTCTCTTAGAAACAAAGTCGGAGCAAATTAAATGATTTCTTGGATGGATACTTGTATATTAGGTACTGTCGTCTTTGTTGAGCAATAAGTGTTTATATTTATTCAAATAACATTTCCTTTCTTCTGATTGTATATTATGTATTATTCGTTAGTCTTAAATAATGATTGTGAAAATGAACATTTTATATCCGGTTTTAACAGTACCTATACTAAACTTAATTGACTTTCTATAAAATTATGCGTCAGATGGTCTATGAATAACGTTTATATAGCGTTTATATTTGTCATTTTGTAGCTTTTGTAGGAAATAGAGGATTGTTTTCATCCGTCATGTTATTGATAGCAATTCTAAAATAGGTTATAGCACACATTTACCGGGTTCAGACTGGGTTTTACGTATGCAGTAGTGATGACGTGTGAGGTGTGTCGTGTACGTTCTGCGCTATGCAAAAGCAATATTATTTCGCATCCTCTAAACTGGAGCTGTCAAGCAGCTTTCAACGATAAACCAGATATATTGTGCTGTTCTATCTTTGAGATAATCTCACCCAGTTAGCGTTTAAACAAAAGTGCATCGTAAATTGAGGCGTTTCTTGGATTCTACTTGAATGATGCGCTATCATTTATTGTGAATATTTTAAAATCTCCGAGAAATGTGTATAGTAGAACTTTTGTATATGAGAGTAATGATCAAAAGTTCCTATACTTTTAGTGGTATTTTCAAATTAAAAAACGAATGTAACGAAGCGATTCTGAGTATTTCAAAATTAAAAACATAGATTGAATTTACTGTTAAATATACAAAAATAATGTTTACATAATAATATTACAAATATCTACACTCAAAAGCAAAAATAAAACATAGCATAAAAATAACTTACACAAGTCCAACCAACTCAGCAGTCACGTATACAGGTACGGGTATGTGTAGTTTCTTTGTTACTCGTTAACGCGCTATTCACTTACTGGCTCGAAAAATCTTCGCCATAAACTGAATACAACTGGCTTTTACCTTACGTTTTTAATTTATACATTGTTTATCCACCATAAAAATGTTGTACGGTTTCAAAACGTTTATTATTGAGAGCAATTTATTGCTGTTTACGTAACAAAAAGCACATTTTCGTAAAGTATCAATTATTTGGCGTTAGGTGGTTAACGTGTGCCGTGCCCATTAAAGCAGCCGTGGAGTGCCAGCTTCGAGGGCCCGTCTCTTGTTTGTTGAGGCACGTGAGAGCCCTTATTTTAAGAGAGCCTTAATCATAAGTGTCCCGTCATTCAGAGATACGAGCTAAAGAAGGAGGAAGGAGGTTGGCCCAGAGTAAATAAGAGATTTTATCGTTAGATCAAGTTAAACAAGCCAAGTTAGTAGTTAGAGATTGTTCATTTCGTGTAGAATTAAAAAATCTGATACCAATAAAGTGCATAGAAATAAATATCCTCAACTCGTTATTTTTGTTAAAAAAATTTAACAATCAAAAAGTATTTAAAATATTACTAGCAAAAGCTTTCACAAAACGGCATTCGCAGTAGAAATATCGATAAAATACGTTTTATTTTCTGAGTCCGCCTATTTCCATTGAGGCGTTTCTATAGTAAATCTCGTGAAATGTAACATTTCAACGCAGGTAGCAATGTTAAGCCAGCAATATTGGGAGTCGTGCGAGCGGGCGACGCGCCGCCTCGCCACCGAATCACATTTTTGAACGGTTTATATCTCATTTCACACTACGTCAGCTCGAAGCGAGCACTTTTACCCCTCAGTCCCTCGATACTGCATTTGAAAAACCAATTTTTACCGGTAGCCGCTCATGTGCCACTAAGTCGATTGAGCTTTGGAACTGCGGCGGGTATTCCTCGGCTTTTCCTCGTGCTATAGAATTCTATTAAAATTGATCAGGTTGATCTCGTTTTTGCTCAAATTCAATTACAATGTACACACAAAATTGAATTCTTTTGTAACTTTTCGTCTTAAGTAGGGTATTTTAATTAAATAAATAAATGTGAATTCAACTCTATCATCTTCGTGTATTTCAGAGATTAAGGCTATGATATTTTTCTGATTGATAACTTAACACATTTCACATACATTCACAAGAAATGCCACTATCCAACGATGCGCTCTAAGAAAAATCGATTTTATCAATCTGCTATTGTTGTGTTGTTCTCCAATTCATACCATAGTATTTATTATCTGTGTCTACTGATGTTATTCATGATACATTAACTGTATAGATTAAAACTCCTGGGTGCGAGTGGCGAGGCTCCACTGCTCGGCGGCTGGCGCAGCACGCCGCACACGCCGCACGCGACGCCCGCCCCGCACCACTCGCACAACCACCTCGCTTCTCATTGTAACGGCACTGACAGGTTAGTTGCTTACATTTGCTAATTATAAAGAACTTTAACTAACTTAATACTGTTAAATAAGAAAAAAAGGGGATGTTATCGTGGTATAAACCGCGGGTAACTGCCAAATTTTATCAGAGGTTGTTCATTTTCAAACTTAACTTTGTAAGGTTTATCACTTTTATTATGTACGTACTGTAGTATAAAACATGTTTCCTTGATTTTATGTGATTATTCCTATGTTTCATTTATAAATTTTGATTCATATAATTTGAAGTAGTTATTTGATGGATTATGTAAAATATTTAACGAATTATTCGTTAAGTCGTTTTACAGTAAAAAATAACATTGTTTTAATTAAAAAAAGTGTATGTAATCAATAATAATTAAGAATTCATTAAAAAGCTGTTACAGTATCCATAACTTTACAACGGGTGCATATTTTGTTATGGGATGCTATTATAACTACGAAGTGCATGAGTAAAAGTTTGAGTTTTAAAATAATTCTCTCAGATTTTGATCTTTTAAAATGTTCCTGTTTTGTATAATATTGGAATATTCGATGCGCCTGTATTTCAGTGTTATTAAGCAACTATTTACTATTTCATCACGAGAACAAGTTTTCATGTAAACACCCGCGGCTGTGTGCATACTCGAGACACAGTCTCCGATTTTATTTTAACAAAATGACTTTTGATCTTTGCTTAAGTAATTCATTTCTTGTCATTGTTATGTGTAACTTTTATAAACATTATGTTGAGCAAAATATTTTAATCAGCAATAAATTAAAATGTCATTAGGAGTTACTATGTTAAAACGTGATGATTTAGAGCTGAATTGATTTCGAATAGTTGATAGATATTGAAAACAGTTCTCCGAAAGCGATATTAATTGAAATTACTTGAATTGCGGCTTCATTTTCATATACATGTGACATTTCATTATTGACTCTATATTACGTGGTATTACATACGTCGAAGTCCCTGTTTGTCGTTATCAGTATACAATCAGTCTATGTAAACCTGTACATATGAATTAATATGTATTGTTATAACACGCATACATTATTGGCTGATAGTAATGTGATCCATTGCCATTGATTGTTGTGAGAACATAAATTGAATTCAAAATGGATTCTGTTTGATATAAACTAGTCTTAATAGGCTATTACATCGAGAATTAATTGTTTAATGTAAGCAGATCAGTTACATCATAGAAATCTAAATAAGAATGAGTTACATAGATCATATTATTAAATGCAATTTTTAATTGAATAAAAAATATACAATAATGACTGTTAATCCGTTTCTGTTGACTTTCCAATTAAGTAATTAATTAATACCATTCCCTTGCTGAATAAGCCAATAATTTTGAATGATTGAATACTGGAACATAAAACATCGTTATTTTAGGTAATATAATAATTAATCAATACTCAGTAATTTCACACAAAATAAGTTAAGAAGGCATGTAGGTTACCTACCCGTTACATAACATTGAGTCTACACATTTGATATTTCGTATTTCTCTTTGTATCGCCTTTGCAGATGTTTAAAAGATCTCTGCAGATATTACTTAAAGACAAGCGTGGTAACTGGCATCCTTATATTGACACAAACAGTCTATTGATTTAATAAATTGGATTTACTACTAAATTCAACAATTTTGTCCAACAGCAGATCCATCCGACGACGGTCGACCATCAACGCTGGGCCGTTTCGGTTCGGATTGTCATTTTCATTCGTGTTCGACCCCGCCGGCCGGCTGTGCTATTACTGGTCCATGGTCGTCTCCCTCGCATTCTTATACAACCTCTGGGTCATCGTATATAGATTCGCCTTTCAAGAAATCAATGGTAAGATGTTCATCTTAAACCCTTTTATAGATATATCGAACGCGAAGGCTGTAGGTCTTCATGCGATTGGTTTTTTTTGTAGCTCATAATTTAGATTCTAACTTAAAGTTTATTATTTAAGTTTGCGTTCATTATTACGTAACAGTAAACAATGACTGCTATAAGTAATTAAAAATGCGTTTTGTAATCTAATTTCCCTTATTTACTAACAAGTTTAATAAACCCTTTCTGATGTGTTTGGAATACGAACTCATGTTTAATTTTTATGAGCGCATATATTGACTGGTATTAATTATTTTGAAATTTAGTAATTTATATGAAGCTCATGTAACGTCTATTTAAGGAAGCAACTTAGATTAGCAGCCGATCTGGCTTGCATCGATTTAGCGCACTCAGCGAATAGTTTGCTTAACTTGCACCGTAGAGAATTAAATTACTTACCTAAATAGCTTTTCTCTTAAATGTCAAAACCGTAAGACAATGTGATACTTTGAAAGACGCATCTCAATGTAACAACGCTCAAATTCCCTATTGTTTTGTTACAGTCGTCCTTTCATATTTCCACAAAGATATAATCTCATTTGTTATACGCTTAAGATGGTTTTAGAAGTAGAACATAATATTCAACCCGCCCTTTCAATGCGATATAACGAAGTCCTTAGCCTTTTAATGTCTTTTGTTTCAGGTGAAACGTTAATAGTGTGGTTTTGTTTGGATTATTTTTCGGACTTCCTTTATCTGGCGGACATTTTATTTCATTTTCGGACGGGCTACTTAGAAGACGGGGTGTTGCAAACGGAACCGGCGAAGCTGAGGGCGCATTATATGAACTCTACCACATTTTACATAGACTGTCTCTGTTTATTGCCGCTTGATTTCCTTTATTTATCCATAGGCTTTAATTCCATTCTAAGATCCTTCAGACTTGTAAAAATTTATCGCTTCTGGGCCTTCATGGACCGTACCGAACGGCACACGAACTATCCTAATTTATTTAGGTCGACCAGTTTAATTCATTATTTATTAGTGATATTCCATTGGAATGGATGCTTGTACCATATAATATATAAAAACAATGGATTCGGTAGTAAAAACTGGGTATATCATGATACAGAGACTGCTGACGTAGTGAAACAATATCTACAGAGTTATTATTGGTGCACGTTGGCGCTGACTACAATAGGTGAGTACATTTTTTCCATATATTCAGTCGTAAAACTAGATTTTATCTTGAAAATTCTCGAACACTGTAATAAAAAGAAAATGAATATAACCACGGTCTCTTGTAAAATATAAGGGATCATAAACATACCTGAAAAGGTACTAGGTACGTAAGTTCGTAACATAAGTTTTAAAAGCAACTTACTTGTAAAGAGGTTATCCTCGAATATTATATGAGGGCTTTTGAGGCAGGTACGTGATCCTGTATAGTTAACAATATCGTGTATAATAAGGGCCCTTTATGAAAGTTGATATCAAATATGGGTTGTAAAATAATATATTATTATGTCACACATATTTCAATGCATTAACTACTCGAGTTTATAACTGAAATTTTCAATATAGTAGATATCAAATAGTTTTAGTGAAGAAGATTTTAATTGATTTCTTAATATGGTAAATATACTTTTCCAGTATCATTAGACATCAAGTATGTTGTGTGAAAAAGTACTATGAACGTTTCTTATATATTAATCATATAACATTTTCTTAATAGTCAAGTAGTCAACCCAATGATGCAATACAAATTCAAGGTGTGTCTGAAAATGTAAAATTAATAGGGTCATTTTCGAAATCTAATACAGTTAATACCGTTAAATAAACTTTACAAATGCCATGCATTTTATTACACATAATGCAGATGCTGCAACTGCTTGGCTTACACCCAAAAGAGATTATATTTAGATCGTTTGCACTTTAGTGGCAATTTAAACACCTATATTCCTAGACTCCTAGTACGGACGGGAGTTAAAAGGCTGAAAAGGCACTATTTAAAAGCATTACGGCGTTTAATTTAAGAAGTATGATACTTCAAATATTATTTAACACAATTTTCCTTATTCCTCATCGTCTTAAAAACTTCGTCGATTGGGAATTTTCGGAAATAAACAAATATAAAAACTTTTAAGTAGTTTGTAGGTCTAACTTCGACGCGGTACGATTTTGATCTTCTAGATAGTTTTCATGAAATTTTATCAATGAATAAGTTATACCATCTACATAGAGGTTCAAAAGGAGTTTATATCCTGACTGATTTTTAATGAACAATAATTTGGATAGAAATTACGAATACAAAATATAATAGTGTTTTAAAAAAATATTAATAAAACTGAATATTCTATCCAAATCTAACCATAAACGTTTAAATAAATTTTATATTGCATAAAACTCAGACGAACACTTTGGTTTATAAGAACTATCATAAAAGTTGCAGTAAGCGTTCTTAAGGATGATGGCCTTCACAGATTTATGTTATATCACTTTCGTGAATTTTCTTAAAAATTTAAGCTTCACGAAAGAGAAATAAAAGCTAACCCTATGTTTCTTCTATCATAATATTTTTAACAACACAAACGTAAGCTTCTAAAAAATAGCAGGTTTATGTTATACCTGCCTAATTATCTAATGTTTATAAAATATAACCAGTCGTCTCGTCATTTTTATCTCCTTTATACGGAACATTTCAATATAACATTAAACGTGCAGGTAAATCGATGAGAGAAAATATTCCCAACGGGTTAATGTGACTAAAATATTTAATAATAGAGTGTTTGATGCGGTAAAGCGCGACACAGGCAACCCGGAGGTCGATTGTTTCCGTCCTATCGGTACCTAAATGGAGAAATAATTGCAGGAAAGATAGCGTTTATTTATGTTGCTTATATGTTATTATTGGTTCGAAACTACCAACAATATTGTTAAGTACATTAGGGATCTATTAGTTTAGATAACGGACTTAATATATAGATACTTATAATTTGATAAGGCGGATACTTTCTGTTTTTTTTTTATTTTTGTCCGAAACTCTTTTTCTTTAACATTTCTAAATTACTTGAATGCAATACGATAGTAGAAGCTGTGTGTTTTGGATTAGAGTTCCTACGATTAGTGTCACTGATCCGTAGTCCGATACTCGGTTATAAAATAATATTGTTAAATTTTGATACCTATGTCAATTTCGTCCGCGCATGTCTAGAAAGCCTTAGATACAACTCACAATTTAAAAACCTTTCAATACAACTTTTCCAATAATCTCGTAAAATAAAATCCTTAATTTATTTAATCTACTTTTTATTGGTTAAATTTTAAATCTAAGTAGCTATATTCAGTCAAGATTACTTTTGGTTGAAAGTGCTTTTAACTGAGACTTCGAGCAAAAGCACCTTTGACTGAAAAGTTTTCGCCGAAACAGCTATAATAAATAGAAAAATTATGAGTCCTTTAACCAAACAACTTCAATATTTTGCGTCAGTAATACCAAGAAAAACCCGGGGAATTAAAATATATCTTAGAACCAAAGTCTATATAAAACTAAAAATATACTTCATGTTCAAATGTTTAAAATACATTTTTTAGGTTTGAAAATCACTGTATATTTGTGACTATTATTAATATCATTTCTGTGTTAACATATTACATATTTCGCCGTACTAATCAAACATGCAAATGATATCTATATCCCCTTACGCAGAAACATACGTGCGTATTATGCGTTCAAATTAAAATTATTTAACGCAGTACGTACGTAATTTTGAACGCGATAATGTTCCTGGGTTATGGCGGAGGTGTTGGAACGTCTAGCCTCATTTCATTTAATGAGGCCATTTGAATTTCGCGACTGCGTACACTTATTGCAGATCGCACAAACACGTTTTATGTGTGAGGTATTAAATCATTTAATTTTATGATTCCCCACATCTTATTTTATTTGAATTCTACCTTATACACGTCATTTATTTAAAATGTGAACTTTTGGCTTAAGGTTAAAGAGCTTATCTTTCATTATGCCAGTGAAAAATTAGAATAAAGAATTATATAATACAATGAACTTATGTCAAATTTGTAATTTAAGATGTTTTATTAATGCAGTTAAAGTAAATAATATTTTATTGGTAATTAGATTTTCTTGTACCCACTGCTCCTTAATATAAAAACGTATTTCGTAATTACAAAAGGATCTATCATAACGATAAGAAAAATGTTAACATTGTTGCGATAATAGGGCCTAACAACATCTAAACAAGGAAAATAGAGCGATTACATTTTTTAAGCTTTTTGTTGCGTAAAGGTTGAATTATGGCTCCGATTTCGGCGAAAGAATACTTTTTCAAAGATAAAGGTCTCTTTGTGGCCCTATTAGGTATATCAGACTCACTCGGCTGTAGACTGATAAAGAAATGATCGATTTCTTGTGTTACGTCACTACGTGTATTACAAACAAGAAATACCATTAAAATCTTTAAAATCGGAGATACAATAAATATTATTTAACATGATATCAAATGATATAAAACATGGTCATTATTAATTTAATAATAATATTTGTTAAGTTATCCGCGCTCGGCGCTAATTATGTTATGTCCTGGAATAAAGTATAGATAGATGTGGGAAACCAATGTGAAAATGAAATATGAAATTAGTACGAAGAACATTTTATAATATTTTAATATTTTTTGTAGTGGTACTTAGTAGGATGAGCCTTATTATTTAGCCTTCAACATGAATTTCCTAGAAGAAGCTTTTCGCAGTTTATTATTTGCGTATAATCTTATTTCCTACTTTCCCAAATTTTGTAATTTTGTTAATTACCTATCCTGCAAATGAAAAAGTATTATCCTTTTATGATTTTATATGCCCTCAGTTTCAATTCTTTAAAAATCTATTTCTACCTTCTTTTTGTTTTTCAGATATTGTGAGTGAACTATTTGTCTCACAGACTTTGTTCTATGCTCTAATGAAAGAAAATTAAATGCACTACAACTTTATTATACGACCTTCTCATAGAACGAGCGGTTTTTGCCAATATTTTGCTTCAAACGGGAGCAAAACTAAAAATTTTAATATTTCGGGTAAAATGAACCATCTTCGAATGGCCACAGTTTAGTCGTTATAAGGTTTAGAGAGCTGTAATTAGGCTTAAATTGTTGCAAATTTAATAACCT